>JACXGI010018379.1:0-13439 GCA_016801175.1 Esox masquinongy | reverse complement strand
ATGAACATGTATTGAACATCCGTGTGTTTAGAACAGAGCTCTGCCACTCCAATCTAATGAACATGTATTGAACATCCGTGTGTTTAGAACAGAGCTCTGCCACTCCAATCTGATGAACATGTAGCCCTCCTTTCTCTTTCCTCTATGTTTGCTTGTGGTGATTTCCTCCTTGTGTGAAGGTTTCATCCACAACCAGGCTCTGTGTTGAGGGGGGGTTCTGTGTTGAGGGGGGGGTTCTCTGTAGAGGGGGGTTCTGTGTTGAGGGGGCTCTACCTTTACTCTAGGAACAGGGTGTCAAGTGGGAAACAAATTGTACTTTGACAGAATTCCTGAGAAGACATGAACTCTGGCCAATTCCAGTAGCAAATTACTGGACCAATGTCTGTGAGGATGATGATGGTTGTGAGCAGGAGGAAGGTGGTGATGGCGATGATAATGTGTTAAATTTCTTACGCAGGTGTAATCCCTGTGGACTGACAGAGATTCACCCCAAAGCTGTGTGTTGCTCTTTAGACCAAAGAGCAAACGATGGGAAACACTCGTAGTCTCACAAACACACACACATACACACACACACACCGATGGAAAAAACTCCTAGTCTCACAAACACACACACATACACACACACACACCCGGTGGGACACAATCCAAAATCAAACACTTCTCCAGCTGGCCACCCAATATCCTCCTGCTCTTCTCTGAAATATCTCTCACTTCATCCTCCCAGTTATGTTTTTATTTCTCTATCCTAGAAAACCCTCCATCTGGATTCTAGTGAACATCTAGAACGTTCTCCTGTCTAGACACTGATTAACATGTAAAACTTTCTCCTGTCTAGATACTGGTAAACATCTCAAAAGTTCTCCTGTGTAGACACTGGTTAACATCTCAAACTTTCTCCTGTCTAGACACTGGTAAACATCTAGAATGTATTCCTTGTCACGACACTAAGTAAAAATCTGGAACGTTCTCCTGTCTAGACACTTGTAAACATCTAGAACTTTCTCCTCTCAAGACACGGGTAAACATCTAGAATTTTCTCCTGTCCAGACACAGACACATCGAAGTTAGCATAGCCAGTTGATGTCAGATTGCTCCATCGTAATATCAGATTTCATACCTATTTATTTAATCGTCAGGTTAGTCACTCAGCCTGAAATGCTGATGGTCATACTGGCATGCGGGTGGAAATCCACCCCCCACCCCTGACCCCACTGGTTCGGTTCTGTGTTTCCTTTGTGGGGGGGGGGGTCAGTACTGCGTACCTTGTTCATTGCTTTGAACTGCCATTACTAATATTGCAGTGATGTTATTGTTGGTAATATCGTGAACAGGATCATGTGATGGCAGTGAGTTACCCCAAACTAGCAGAACCGAATGCCAATACATTGTATGTACGTTAGTGTGCATAAGTCCTCCAATAAATGGTTAAACTAATACATGATGTTTTCTGTCTGAACTGGCAGCCATACGTAATGTAGGCCACCTGGGAAGTGGACTGATGTAAGATTTATTCTGCACAGTCACATAATCGCATTGTTCTGTTGTTTCTTGGCTATTTACATTGTTTTGTTCAAAAGCTTGATGGTTTTTCAATGTTAGTTTCAGAAAGAGCAGAGAGACTGATTCCCCCCGGATACAGTTCAGTCTCTGACACCAGACTCCGGGGTTACTATGCATAGGGACATTACATCCATCCAGAGAAAGATATGCAGTGAGGGAAGAAGGGAGAGAGGGTTGAAGGGAGAGAGGGGTAGAGGGAGAGAGGGGTAGAGGGAGAGAGGGTTGAAGGGAGAGAGGGGTAGAGGGAGAGAGGGGTAGAGGGAGAGAGGGGTAGAGGGAGAGAGGAGTGGAGGGAGAGAGGGGTAGAGGGAGAGAGGGGTGGAGGGAGAGAGGGGTGGAGGGAGAGAGGGGTGGAGGGAGAGAGGGGTAGAGGGAGAGAGGGGTAGAGGGAGAGAGGGGTAGAGGGAGACAGGGTTTGGTTGATGTTCTAGAGTCTATAACCAGTACTAGAGTTTGTAAAACAATAAATGTCATGCCCCGGTTGTTCCAGAATCAACTCTGATTTTTGTCTAATTTGGTAGCAATGGATTGACTGTGTTCATAAAGGCTATTCCCTCAGTAGAAATTACTGGTAGAAAAAAAGGGCAGACATTTGGAGGCATTTTAAATATCACATACTGTAGACTCAAACAAGATGGAATGCAACATTTCCACTGGCAAACACAGCATTTGCAACTTCAAGTTGATGGAAAAATACTACAAACATCAAAACACATCTGAAAGCGCATCATCCCAGTACACTCACAGGTAAAATCAGTGTTGTGATGACTGGAGAAGTGGATATACCCTAACTTGTCAACTACCTAAACGTTTTTGGATCTTCTGTTCTCCTTGTTCTTACATTTCCCACTTATATTTCCATCCATGTCAGTTAAACAACACGAACGATAACACGAGTGCAGTATGCATTTCATACAGGCTAATTACATTTCGGACATTTCACACGTATCTATACTACGCAAAACGCTGCACTTCAAATGTTAATAAATTATAGTATTTCAGTATTGTAAATTTTTTTATTGTAATATTTTGAGATACTGGATTTTTGATTTCCGTGAGCTGTAGGCCATAATCATCAAGATTGAAACAAAAAAGGCTTGAGATGTTTCACTTTGTGTAATGAACCTACAGTATATGAAGTTATCACTTTTTGGTTTGAATTATGGAAAAAAAATAACTTTTCCATGATATTCTAATTTTTTTAGATGCAACTGTATGTATGTATGTTTGCGTGCATGTGTGTCTGTGTGTTTACGTGTGTGTATGTGTGTGTGTGTGTGTGTGTGTGTGTGTGTGTGTGTGTGTGTGTGTGTGTGTGTGTGTCTTCTTCTGGGTTATGGACCAGTAATGGATGACCTGTTGTAATAACATGTCCCCCTGGGAGTTTTTGTAGTTTGGGGAGAGAGAGAGGGAGAGAGAATGGGAGAGAGAGAAAGGTAGAGGGAGGGTTGAGTTGCCATGGCGACAGCAGACCTGGAGGACCCCTGGAGACCCCTCTGCCTTTTCATTCAGGCAGACCCAGAAGGCAGCTCCAGGTCCCAGCGTTCAGGCAAATATGAAGGAAGCCTATAAGGGATCATGGGTCTTATTTATAAACCGTGAGAACGAACCAAATAGACCCAAAAACGTATGTGCACTAGACTTGGAATTTCTAAACACGGAGATGATTTCTGAAAACCGAGAACGTGCTTTTCTCTCCTGTGTAACGACATCATAAAAGCTAGAAGACACAATGTTCTACATGAGGCTTCGGGTGGGATATAGTCTTCATGGTGTTAAAATCAAGTGCTAGATAAATGAAATGCATTTGTTCTTATTATCATTACTGTTAATTTCTTTTTAAATTTGCTGGAGTGGTTTTAAAATAATTTTGACTGTTTATCTGTCTGTGTCTTATAGTGTTATATCACTGATGCTTTTCACCACCCTGGTTCAATAAACAGTCACTGTCTGTTCTTATTGCATCTGTACATTTCAGCCATTTAGCAGACTCTCATATCCAGAACAACTTGGAGCAGCAATTTGGGGTTAACTGTCGTGCTGAAGGACAGAATAGCAGATTTCTCACCTTGCCACCTCAGGGATTTGATTGTATTCCCCATTATAATGACTGGCTTATGAGCCGATATGTAGCTTCACCAGGTCTATTTGGATGGATCTACTTTCTGAATTGGGGAGAATTTCTTGAGTTGCCATCTGGTAATTCCTGTCCATCTACTGGCATTCACCACTAGTGGATTCCTAGCAGCAGGGCCCTTCCACACGAAAACGTTTGACAGATCCAACATATCACAGCTTTCTCTCACTTCATGCTGCTTCATGCCAGCACTGTTGAATGGAGTCATTCATCTGTGTCCGAGGTTCATACGGTTCTTCTGAACAGCCGGTGAACAATCAAACATTAAACTGCGGTTTGCAGTAATGGAAAGTTTTCTACAGTAAGGTCAGCAGAGAAGCATCCTCTATCAGTGGGCTGTGATTTGTACGACCGTCTCACCAATGTTTTCACCTGTTGGCGGGGTTCAAGTCAAAAATATTGCCTTTAGTACACAGTAAATTATATAGGTTGTAGTTGGTTGTAAGAGTTAACATGATAAAGGCTGTATTTGGGAGTCAGAGATATACAGCTCTGGAAAAAATTAAGAGACATCTGCACCTTTTTCTTTCCTTTCCAAAAAATTTGAAAAGGACAGTTTTGAGTGAGGAACAGAAGTGTTCAATTTGCAGTGATCTATTCATTTTAACACTTCTGTTCCTCACTCAAAACCTTCCTTTTTTTGACTTTTTTGGAAAGGAAAGAAAAAGATGCAGTGGTCTCTTAATTTTTTCCAGAGCTGTATTCTGTAGTTAACAGGATAAAGGCTAAAGTTGGGGGTCAGGGATTTAGTAGGTAAATAACAGGATCTCTTCCATGATTCCTTCCATGGGGAGATAATCTTGGTTAGTCCCTGCCCTGGAACACATTTTATTTGTTCCCAGACTTAGACCTCCTAACAATGTGTCATTTCTGGCATCAACCTCATACACACTAGTGTTCATCAACCTCATTCAGACTAGTGTCCATCAACATCATTCAGACTAGTGTCCATCAACCTCATTCATATTAGTGACCATCAACCTCATTCACACTAGTGTTCATCAACCTCATTCAGACTAGTGTCCATCAACCTCATTCAGACTAGTGTTCATCAACCTCATTCAGACTAGTGTCCATCAATCTCATTCAAGCTAGTGTTCCTCAACCTCATTCAGACTAGTGTCCATCAACATCATTCAGACTAGTGTCCATCAACCTCATTCATTTTAGTGACCATCAACCTCATTCACACTAGTGTTCATCAACCTCATTCAGACTAGTTTCCATCAACCTCATACACACTAGTGTCCATCAACCTCATTCAGAATAATGACCATCAACCTCATACACACTAGTGTTCATCAACCTCATTCAGACTAGTGTCCATCAACCTCATTCGGGCTAGTGTCCATCAACCTCATTCACACTAGTGTCCAGCAGCCTCATTCAGGCTAGTGTTCATCAACCTCATTCAGACTAGTGTTCATCAACTTCATTTACACTAGTACCCATCAACCTCATTCAGGCTAGTGTCCATCAACCTCATTCACACTAGTGTCCATCAACCTTATTCACACTCGTGTCAAACAGCCTCATTCACGCTAGGCCTGGTGTTGCAACCATATGGATCATATTATTATAATATTGTATTATTATAATATTTTATTATTTTTGGAACTCCCAGATCTGGAATATGAAATGCTGCCAATATTAAGAATGAGGCCTTTGGTTAAGAATCAGGCCTTATGTTCTTTGTAGAAACACAGAAGAGTTGAACAGAAAGCAAAGTTGGGAGACTTTGTTGGAGTGAGACTCAGAACTGAGTCCTTTCCTTTCGTCCTGATCTGAACAGACATGACAGCTGAACACAATATGGTCCATTGTCCTCCTCTCACAATAGCTATAGAAGGGAGGGAATAGGAGAGGAAGATGAAGATGAAGAAAGGTCTGAGTTGAGGAGCAAAGAGAGGGAGAGGGAGGTGTCGTTAGACTTCAAACTGTCAGTGCCACTGCTTAGAGACTACCAACAGTCATCACTGAGGATTATTTTCCCTGCATGCACTTTTTGATCGTATCATTGTCACCCCATATACTCTGTCATCATGGTTCTCTTCTATACTTTCATCTTTTCTTTCTCTTTCATGTCACATTTGTTTTCTGTTTTTTTAAGTAATGAATATTTGACCATAGCCCAGGTAGCATGAATCACTGAAAGGAGAGAAGAGAGGAGAGACTGGGAACACATTAGGAGGAGAAAACAGGAGAAAACAGAGGAGGAAGAGGGAAGCCATGTTTTGAGGAGATAGCAGGGAAGGAGCAGGGAAGACATGTTAGGAGGAAGTTGAAACTATATGGTGAAGGACGGAGAGAACAGAAAAGAAATTGGAAAGACATGTTAGCAGGAGATAACAGAGGAGGAACAGGGAAAACCTGTTAAGAGGAGATAAATGAGGAAGAACAGGGAAGACATGTTAGCAGAAGGTAACAGAGGAGGAATAGGGAAAACTTGTTAGGAGGAGATAAGTGAGGAGGAACAGGAAAGACATGTTAGCAGGAGATAACAGAGGAGGAATAGGGAAAACCTGTCAGGAGGAGATAAATGAGGAGGAACAGGGAAGACGTTAGCAGGAGATAAATGAGGAGGAACAGGGAAGAAATGTTAGGAAAAAGTAGAAACTATACGGTGAACGAAGGAGATGATTAAAGAAAAATTGTGGCAGACAAGTTGAAGAAGAGGAGTTGAAAGAAAGAGAAGAGGTTCACAGATAAGGGTGACTTTGAAGGGGGTTAGGGGGAGTGTGAAGGGGGTTAGAGGACTGTGAAGGAGGTTAGGGGACTGTGAAGGAGGTTAGGGGGACTGTGAAGGAGGTTAGGGGGACTGTGAAGGGAGTTAGGGGGACTGTGAAAGAGGTTATGGGACTGTGGAGGGGGTCATGGGGACTGTGGAGGGGGTCATGGGGACTGTGAAGGAGGTTAGGGGGGCTGTGAAGTTTAGGGGGACTGTGAAGGAGGTTAAGGGGACTGTGGAGGGCGTCATGGGGACTGTGGAGGGGGTAAGGGGGACTGTGAAGGAGGTTAAGGGGACTGTGAAGGGGGTTAGGGGGATTGTGAAGAGGGGTAGGGGGACTGTGAAGGAGGTTAAGGGGACTGTGAAGGAGGTTAGGGGACTGTGAAGGAGGTTAGGGAGACTGTCAAGGGTGTTTGGTTTAGGTGAACTGTAAGAGGCCTTTGTGGAACATTCGGAGCGAGAAATAGAAAGTTAAAGAAAATGGCAGGAGAATAGTAAAGTGTTTCATCTTAAAACAACTCTCTCTCTGTCTTTCTCCTGTGTTGGGGTATGTTGGGGTGTGTGTTGGGTACAGAACAGTACAGAATGCTCCGGGCATGAGCTCTGAAACCATCTGTTCTGAACAGTCTGTCTTTTTCCATTTCTCCTTCCCCCTCTATCTCTCTTTCTTTTTCATATGGGATCTTCCTGCCTCTCACTTCCTCTTTTTATTCTCTGTCAATTTCAACTTTTTCAATTTAAAGGACTTTATTGGCTTGGGAAAAATTTGTTTATATTGCAGAATCAAAAAAATAACCATATAACTTGATTACATCTGTGAAAACAAAATAACAAACAAATCTAAACTTAAACTAAGTACATTAAACACAAGTTTGAAAATGATAAAGCCATTTGAATGTTATTTTATAGGCTTCTGATATTATTGTATTGTTTTTACAGTGTTGTACAACTGTACAAATACAGTAGTTACAGGTGAGAACAACTAGACGAAGACATGAGTTTGTGTTTAGTCTGTCTCTTAGAATTTACATTTAAAAGGCTTAATTGGCAAAGAAACGTATCATAAATAACAACAGTGAGAACCAAGATAAAATGAAAATTAACCCTCTCTTCGCTACCCTAGTCTCTAACTCCTTAGGCTGGAGGGAGGGTGAGGGAGGGAGGAACAGAGGGAGGGAGGAACAGAGGGAGGAAGGAACAGAGGGAGGGAGGAACAGAGGGAAGGAGAGATGTAATTAAGTCTTTCATTCCTCATCTCATCTTTTGTCCTTCCAAACTTGACCTCTGATGCTTTTACCATTTTACCTCAAATGACTCATCCCAAGAGAACACTCCCCATCACCTTCTGCTTCTTCCCTGTCTCTCTTCTGTCCATCCTTCCTCTCACCACCTTCCTGCCCCTCTATTCTCCCCCTCCTTCTTCAATCCATCCTCCCTCGTCTTTTTACACTGTAACTAACCCATTTGTTAGGTCGTCACGTGGGAGTTCAGTCTTGGTTGTTGTGCAGTGCACATGTTCTCCTCTAACAGGTTGGTCCTGGCGAGTACTTCCTGGTTCAGTGATCAGTACTTCCTGGTTCAGTAAGTGTTGTGATGAGAAGCAGAACAGCTACTGTATGTGGTGAGATGTGCTTCAGAGGACATGTCTCAACCTTTGACTCACCATATCACCTTTGACTGTGATATGGCAAGCATATTAGGATGGAGAAAGTGTATCAGCATTAGGAGAACAGGAAAAAATGTAATTTATTTTATTATTACAATGATCCAATGCTCTTGAAGACCAGGCTGTCTTGTGCCAAATAGTGCCATTCACACATACACACACACCCATACACAAACACACACACACACACGCACACAGAGGCACAAACACACACACAAAGACACACACCCACTTAGCTTCCATTCTTACCTCACTCTCTCCCTCTTTTTCCCCCTCTGCCCAGTTCTCTGCTCTCTTTCTTCCTCCTCTCTCTTTTCCTCTCCCTCCAACTCTTCCTCGCTCACTCTCCCACCCTCTTCTAACCTCTCTCCTTCTCAGTCTCTCTTCACCTGGCTGCTCTACCAGGCAATTACCATCGATCCCTCTTTTCTCACAGAGTAAATAGTGCTTCTCAGGTGAATGATCAATGAGTTGTCAGTGACAGCCCAGTCTGTGTGTGTGTGTGTGTGTGTGTGTGTGTGTATCCATGTACTGTGAGAATGATGGAAATAAGGACGGCAGCCCTTGTATCCAACAGGTCACAGCAGCTCTTAGTCTCAGTGGTGCAGGTAGAAGGGGGTTGTTTTGAAATGTTGGATGGTCTTCTGTTAGATCCTGTGTAATGTGCATAATGGGGCCCTCATTAAAGAACTATTTACTAGACAGGAATAGGGGGCTGACCTACAGAAAGAGAGAGACCCCCCCACCTGCCCACACACACACACGCACGCACACACACACCCCCAGACACACACACACGCACGTTTCTGATCCCACTACGACTATGTCCCTCTGTGTCTATATGATCTCATAGAGTTATGTTGTATTGTGACGCAATGGCATGTGGGTAATGCATCAGTTATCCAACACTCAAGTCAATACATTTAATTCAGTTTGCCGGACCTTTTCGTAGTTATCCTGACTAAACTAGGAATTCGTCCACTTGATCATATAGGCCTACGACGTTATTTAACACATTTATTTATTATTATTTATTCACATATTAAAAAGCACAATATTTTCTTTGTCATTCTTGAAACATATCCTAGTGAGGATGAATGATTTAGAACACAGTGGATGATTGCTGCTATAGTAACCTTAATACGAAAGTTCTATTTTTCAAACACAACATGTCACGTAACAAGAGGGAATTTGTTTTGGGCAGGGTCGAGGGAAAATGTATAAAAAGCTGGGGTCAAGGGTCTCGCTCAGATCTGCGCCAGCAGCGCCCTCTTCAGGTCCACACTAGCAGCGTCAAAAATTTGTTGACTTAGGCATTCATGTATTGACGCGTAGGTAGTATGCATTTGTGTGTATATGGGACACAGATCTTAAGATATTGCGCTGTCTGTGTCGGTCAAATGGAATTCAATTTAGTTGGAAACTAACTAAATATTTGAATCCAAATAAATTAACCAAATGCAAGTGATTAAAAGGCTAAAGCCTTCCCAATTCAATTTGAAAGTACAAATTAGCTTCTTGGTACCTGGCAGAATGATATCCTGATTATCAGTCCTGTGGCTATTCAAACAGATTGATGCTGGACACTTTAATTTACGAACATACTCGACAAAAAAGAAAAATATTTCTTCCTGACCCCCACCAACTAACTAAACATATTATATGACTTTTTTTTTTTAAACTAGGGGAAATCTGAAATTCTCTCGATCTCCCTCCTCTCTCTCCCTCTCCATAGTCCCTCTCTACCTCCCTCATCCCTCTCTCTCTCTTCCTTCTCTTTACCTAATTACTCTCTGTCATATTCCTCTCTATACCTATTCTCCCTCTGTCTGAAATTTTTTTAACGACTATCTTGACTAAAAGCCACAAGACAAGTTTGCCCTTTCCTGCATATGTGATTAATTGGAGTGTATTTGTTAGCTTTAGAGACTTGTGTGCCTGTCTGCTTGTGGGTGTGTGTGTGTCTGACTGTGGGTGTGTGTGTGTCTGCCTGTGGGTGTGTGTGTGTCTGACTGTCGGTACGTGTGTGTTTAAATGAGTAGTGGAACACATTGATACAGATATATTTGCAATGGTTATCAAAATTTATGAAAAGTCAAAAATACAATTCTGATGAATGGAACACCAGCATTATGGAGTAAAAGACTCAATTCTGTCTAAACAAAATAAATTCCATCAAATATTGACTGTTAGAGAACATAAGCTGTTGCATAATGGGAGACAGAAAGTCAATGAAATCCAGATGTTGTTGGGACTTAAGGTATTTCCCATGACAGGTGGATGTGTGCTTGACCAGTATACAGCCTGTTTGCTGATCTAGTGATCTGGAGGACAGGTAATTGTTTTAAAAGCCATATGAAATGTGAGAGTGTGTCACCCTTCAGGGCACAGAATATATCTCTATGGTGCATTCTCATTTGAGGATTTCACAGACGAACCACTTGAAAGTTACATCCCTGTGAGAATGTTACCACTGCTGTGGATGTCATAATTCCACATCCTCCTGGACTGGTGAACAGGTTAGCTGTCTGTCTAGGATGTTATTATTCCACATCCTCCTGGACTGGTGAACAGGTTAGCTGTCTGTCTAGGATGTCATAATTCCACATCCTCCTGGACTGGTGAACAGGTTAGCTGTCTGTCTAGGATGTTATTATTTCACATCCTCCTGGACTGGTGAACAGGTTAGCTGTCTGTCTAGGATGACATTATTCCACATCCACATCCTCCTACTTGGCAATAAAACCCTTTCTGATTCTGATGTTACCTTTGTAGTTTTCTCACCAAAATAGTGGTTCTGTTTCTACATCAGTTCTTCTGTAAGCTTTGAAAGCTTTGTTCACACTTCTGTTGATATTTTCCATTGGTTGTTGCAGAATACTGGCTTTTTCGGTGTGTGAGTTAGCAACTAAAGCCCAATCTGTGGGTGGACTTCTGTTAACACAATCAGAACGGATCTATGAAGGTCCAGGCAGTATTAGCTAGCCTCTCTGTCCTCAGTATTAGCCATGCTAGCCTCTCTGTCCTCAGTATTAGCCATGCTAGCCTCTCTGTCCTCAGTATTAGCCATGCTAGACTCTCTGTCCTCAATATTAGCCATACTAGCCTCTCTGTCTTCAGTATTAGCCATGCTAGCCTCTCTGTCCTCAGTATTAGCCATGCTAGCCTCTCTGTCCTCAGTATTAGCCATGCTAGCCATAGTACTGTTATTTCAGGCGTAACTGTAGACTGGTTACTATGGGGATCAAACATATCAGTAGGTTATTATGGGGATCAGACATAACAGTACACTGGTTGCTATGGCGGTCAGAAATGACAGTACATTGAGTATACGTTATTAATAACTTACTGTAGATAAGTCCATTAATCCATAAATATTTTTCCCTCCTTTCCCTTTCTTACATCTCTGTTCTCTGTTCTATGTGCTGGGGTGATCTAGCTGTCAGAACACATGCACTGGGCCAGAGAGACCGGGTTGAAGCCAGACCGCTTTTATCATATTGTACCACACCTTTCCTCTCCTGGTACCTACTTGGCAAATATGCAATACATCTTAGTTCATTTTTTGTTCTTCATTTCTCTTTCTTTGTGTATTGGACTGTCTTCTTCCATCCTGTACTTGGCAGGTTGTACAACAAAATGACTATAACTCGACACGACTGCTTCCCTCTCTCTCACGCTCTCTCTATCTCACTCTAACTCTGTCTTTCTCTCTCATACCCCTCTTGACATGGTGAATGTAAACTCTAGAGGATGAAGTTGTTTCATGTTCGTGCATGATGGAGCAGAGAGAGTCATGTAGAATATGGAAAATCAGCTCACCCTGCTACATAGTTAATGACTGGGAATCCTTTATAGATTCAGCATGGTACATCCGATGAATGGTGAATACTGAGGGGGAAATAGAGAGCAGGATAGAAAGCAAGATATGGGAGGAGAAAAGAGAGAGGGATAGAGAGCAAGATATTGGGGGAGCAGAGAGAGAGGAGGAAGAAACAGAGGGATGGAGAAATAAACAGAGGAGAACTGGGGGAGGAAGACAGAGGGGGAAAGGAAGATAGGAGGGAAGGGGAGGAAGAAAGCGGGATAGAGAGGGAGATAGAGACATAGAGAGGAAGGAAGGAAAGGGAGAGGTAGAAAGAGACATGGAGAGGGAAGAGGAGACGGAGAGGAAGAGAAAGAGGGGAATGTAAGAGAGGAGAGAGGAGGAAAAGTGATAATTTGGTACATGGATTTGGGCATAAGGGGGTGATGTTTGTATCATGTCCCTGGAAATGGTGGATAGAGCTGTGTCAGAGCTGTGTGTGTGTGTGTGTGTGTGTGTGTGTGTGTGTGTGTGTGTGTGTGTGTGTGTGTGTGTGTCATTTGTAATATGGAAAGGAGAGAAGGCAGAGCTCAGCCACTGTATCATGAAATATGCATATCACTTACACAGAGAACACTTTTCTTCCAGAGAATACAGATTATGAATACTATCAGAGAGATGGAGGAGGGAGAGAAGAAACAGGAGAGGAGGGATGAAAGAGGAGAGAGATGAAAGAGGGAAAAGGGAGTGAACAGGAGAGGAAAGAGGAGAGGGAAGAGGAGAGGAGAGGAAAGAGGAGAGGGAAGAGGAGAGGGACGAGGAGAGGGAGGAGAAGATAACAGAGGGGAGAGGGAAAAGAGAGAGGTGAGAGATAAAGGAGAGAAGGGGCAGAGAGAGGGGGAATAGAAGAGAAGAGAGTGGGCAGGAAGGAGGAGGGACTAATGTTACTAATGGAAATTGTTAGGCCTGTTTCAGTTTGAAATGAGAGTTTGGTTGGGTGGTGTGTGACGTGTGTGTAGAGGCATGGGTAGAGTTCAGGGGTCGTTCCCTCTGGCATTAAACCATTTCTTTACTTTATAAAATGAACAGAAACAAACAAAACATATCATGAGAAAACAAAGAAAATTGAGAGAATGGGAATGGGCATGTATCTTACATCTAAAAAATAAACAGCTAAAAGCTAAACTTATTTATTTTGTATCTTGCTTATCTTTTCCCTCAAAGCCTATAGATTAGGGGTTAGAACCTAACCCCTAATACTGGGGCTAAAAGTCTTGTTATGTGGGGCAAACTATCCCTTTAACCCCACCCAGCTGTAATATCATGTAGTTAACCTTTAACCCATCCTATGGGCCCACCACTCATGGGAGGAACCGCTTTGGTCGGGTGCGCTGCTATATGGGTGGCAGTGAAGGCCAGGGGCCTCGACGGACCAGACCCGGGCGGCCGGGGCTGGCTCTGGGGACGTGGAACGTCACCTCTCTGTGGGGGAAGGAGCCGGAACTTGTGGGGGAGGTGGAGCGCTATCGGTTAGATCTGG
>JACXGI010018378.1:0-13326 GCA_016801175.1 Esox masquinongy | reverse complement strand
TGGATATAAAAAGTCTACACACCCCTGTTAAAATGCCAGGTTTTTGTGATGTAAAAGAATGAGATAAAGATAAATCATGTCAGAACTTTTTCCACTTTCAATGTGACCTATAATGTGAACAATTCAATTGAAAAACAAACTGAAATCTTCGAGGGGGAAAAATGAAAAATAAAAACCTTACAATAACCTGGTTGCATAAGTGTGCACACCTTCTTATAACTGGATATGTGGCTATGTTCGGAATTAACCAGTCACCTTCAAACTCATGTTAAATAGAAGTCATTACACACCTGCCATAATTTAAAGTGACTCTGATTAATCACAAATAAAGTTCAGCAGTTCTATTAGGATTTTCCTGACATTTTCTTAGTTGCATCTCAGAGCAAAAGCCATGGTCCGCAGAGAGCTTCCAAGGCATCAGAGGGATCTCATTGTTGAAAGATATCGGTCAGGAGAAGGGCACAAAAGAATTTCCAAAGCATTAGATATACCATGGAACACAGTGAAGACAGGCATCATCAAGTGGAGAAAGTATGGCACAACAGAGACATTACCAAGAACTGGACGTCCCTCCAAAATTGATGAAAAGATGAGAAAAAACTGGTCAGGGAGGCTTCCAAGAGGCCTACAGCAACATTAAAGGAACTGCAGGAATTTCTGGCAAGGACTGGCTGTGTGCTACATGTGACAACAATCTCCTGTATTCTTCATATGAATGGGTTATGGGGTAGGGTGCAAGACGGAAACCTTTTCTAAGAAAGAAAAACATCCAAGCCCGGCTGAAGTTTGCAAAAACAAACATCAAGTCCCCCAAAAGCACGTGGGAAAATGTGTTATGGTCTGATGAAACCAAGATTGAACTTTTTGGCCATAATTCCAAAAGGTACGTTTGGCGCAAAAACAACACTGCACATCACCCAAAGATCACCATACCCACAGTGAAGCATGGTGGTGGCAGCATCATGCTTTGGGGCTGTTTTTCTTCAGCTGGAACCGGGGCCTTAGTCAGGGTGGAGGGAATTATGAACAGTTCCAAATACCAGGCAATTTTGGCACAAAACCTTCAGGTGTCCGTTAGAAAGCTGAAGCTGAAGAGGAAGTTCACCTTTCAGCACGACAACGTCCCAAAGCACACATCCAAATCCACAAAAGCATGGCTTCACCAGAAGAAGATTAACATTTTGGAATGGCCCAGCCAGAGCCCTGACCTGAATTCAATTGAACATCTGTGGAGTGATCTGAAGAGGGCTGTGCACAGGAGATGTCCTCGCAATCTGACAGATTTGGAGCACTTTTGGAAAGAAGAGTGGGCAAATATTGCCACATCAAGATGTGCCATGCTAATAGACTCCTACCCAAAAAGACTGAGTGCTGTAATAAAATCAAAAGGTGCTTCAACAAAGTATTAGTTTAAGGATGTGCACACTTATGCAACCAGGTTATTGTGAGTTTTTTATTTTTTATTTTTCCCCCTCAAAGATTTCAGTTTGTTTTTCAGTTGAATTGTTCACGTTATAGGTCACATTAAAGGTGGAAAAAGTTCTGACATGATTTATCTTTGTCTCATTCTTTTATATCACAGGAACCTGGCGTTTTAACAGGGGTGTGTAGACTTTATATCCACTCTGTGTGATATATATGTATTTATATATTTTTTTCCGGAGCTATATATATATATGTGTGCGTGCGTGCATATATGTATAGCTAGCGCTCCGGAAAAAAAATATATATAATAGACCACTGCACCTTTTTTTTTCCTTTCCAAAAAAGTTGAAAAGGAATATTTGAGTGAGGAACGGAAGCGTTCAATTTGCAGTGGTCTCTTAATTTTAACCCTTCTGTTCCTCAGTCAAAAATTCCTTTTCAACTTTTTTGGAAAGGAAAGAAAAAGGTGCAGTGGTCTCTTAATTTTTTCCGGAGTTGTATATGTAATTTGCAAATTCCAAAACTTGACATGAGACACGTACAAATGCAAATAATAAATGGTGTCTATACTATCAGCAAAATCACCCAAAATACTATACTATCACCCAAAATACAAATGATACCTGGGTGCACCCGGTTATAATATCCCAAATTACTGGAAATATTTGTACCTCACTGTAGTATCACTACTTTGATTGTTTAAGATGTAATCAAGAATTTAGTTAACACTCAATTGGTACTTCAATCAACCCTCAATGTTGTAGATAATTCATTGCAAATGTCCACTGCACCACAATGTTAATATGTATTGTGTGCAACCCTATTCAGTCCTACCACCACGAAGACAATCAGACTGGCTTCAATTTTGTTGAAGGTCCTTCCAAAAAAAAATATCTCCGCATGCAAATCCTAGTGTTCCCTTTCTTCAAATGGGTGACTCACCAGGAACAGTCGGGTACCAGCCGAAGTCCACGTGCAAGGAAAAAGTTATGTCTCTAGGAAAAAACCTAACCTGTTCGCATTGAACAGGACGATAATACACCATCAGTAAACAATACTGCTCAGTCATTCAGTTAGGTCCGGAAATATTTGGACACTGACACAATTTTCATTATTTTGGCTCTGTACGCCTCCACAATGGATTTGAAATGCAACAACTGAGATGCAATTGAAGTGCAGACTTTCAGCTTTAATTCAAGGGGTTGAACAAAAATATCACATGAAACGTTGAGGAATTGCAACCATTTTCATACACAGTCCCCTTATTTCAGGGGCTCAAATGTAGTTGGACAAATTAACACAATCATAAATAAAATGTTCATTTTTAATACTTTGTCGAGAATCCTTTGCAGGCAATGACTGCTTGAAGTCTGGAATGCATGGACACCAAACGCTGGGTTTCCTCCTTTGTGATGCTTTGCCAGGCTTTTACTGCAGCTGTCTCCAGTTGTTGTTTGTTTGTGGGACTTTCTGCCTTAAGTTCTGTCGTCAGCATGTGAAATGCATGCTCGATCGAGTTGAGATCAGGTAATTGACTCGGCCATTGCAGAATATTCCACTTCTTTGCCTTAAAATACCCCTGGGTTGCTTTCGCAGTATGTTTTGGGTCTTTGTCCATCTGTAAATTGAAGCATCATCCAATCAACTTTGCTGAATTTGGCTGAATCTGAGCAGACAATATAACCCTATACACTTAAGAATTCATCCGGCTGCTTCTGTCTTTTTTTTATATTTTTCTTATCAAAACGAAGACACATTGAATTGCTTCTATGTATGAATTGTGGTATATAAATAAACTTGCTTGCTTGCTTCTGTCACATCATCAGTAAATACTAGTGACCCAGTGCCACTGGAAGCCATGCATGGCCATGCCATCACACTGCCTGCCGTGTTTTACTCCCGATGTGGTATGCTTCGGATCATGTGCTGTTCCAAGCCTTCTCCATGCTTTTTTCTTTCCATCATTCTGGTACAGGTTGATCTTAGTTTCCTCTGTCCAAAGAATGCTGTTCCAGAACTGGGCTGGCTTTTTTAGATGTTTTTTGGCAAAGTCTAATCTGGCCAGGTTTTGGACTGTATATTTTCTGATGCAATTTTCTGTTGAATTGGTATATCTTTTTAACTTTATGAAGTGCTTGTTCAATGTGTCAGTAAACTTCAATGTGTCAGTAAACTGTAAAAGCATGGTAAAAATAAATCGTATTTCATATTCTGTTATGTTCTTTTTCTCTATGGCGGCACATGACAATTTTGTAGCGCCGTGGCGCTGCAGTGATTGAAATAAGAGGGAATCACTGAGCTACTGCATGAATACTGTTCAAGTTTGATTGAAGGTACATCATATTATGTCTTGGGGCAGGAACACAGTGGGATAAGGGTTAACATACATGAACACATCTAAAACACCCTTTACACCTGGTTCTAACATGCGTCCTTTAAGTGTACGAGTAGAAAATGTAATGATCAGATCCTATAACTAAACCGAGAAGATTAGGAAAAGAACATCACTTTTGGATACAACCCCCATCTCTCCCGCTTGAGACTGAGGGCTCAACTGTTAGTTTGGATAAATCGTTAAAAAGCCTAGGGACCATCAACTCAAGGAATCACAGCGAATGCCATGGAAACATGCATGATGCACTTGTGGAAAAAACATCTCAGACCACAGTTGTGAAACCGGTTCCCCGGAGGGCCGTTGTCTGCAGTTTTTCGCTCTTACCTTGTACTTGATTTGTTAATTAGGTCACTAAGTTAGGATCTACTCTCACCTGGTTGTCTTTGTTGTCATTAGGTACCAATAGAAAGGAATAAAAAAAACAGCAAAACCTGTCGACCCTCCGTGGAATTGGTTTGACACCTGTGTTCCGGTAAATTTAGATTAGGCCATACACATTAACCAAAGGAAAGAGTTGTTTAGTTTAGATCAGACCTGGGCAAGATAAGGCCCCCAAGCCGGGGCCGGCCCGTTGAGTCATTCTATCCATTCCGCGATACATCCAAAACTTTAAAAAGAATAAAAAACACTTGACAAGGTCTACAGATTACGTTACTTTATTTACTGCTGTGTATATATTTTATTTCAAATTAAAAGTCCCGTGGCACTCCCAGTAATAAGTACAGCGGTATCATACTGTCTGTTTAAAATGCTTTTAAGTTGAAACAAGCTATTTGCGTTGCTATGATACGTAGGGACCAGCACCACAATCCACGCGCGAAAGTTACCATTTGTTCATACTATACGCAATTGATGGCTAGCGATCTCTGGAAATGAGCCTGTCTAAGAAAAGCTGATAATGAAAGCAGGGTATTTAAAAAAGAATGGACAGGAAAATATTTGTTTGCAAATGTCGCAGGTAAAGCAACTTTCTTAATATGTAATGCTAACGTCGCAGTTTTTAAAGAGTACAATTTGCAAAGGCACTTCCAGAGCAAGCATGCGGCCAAATACAAAAAACTGTCACATGATGCTAAAATTCAACAAGCCCAAGCACAGATCCAGCCTCACAGACAAACATCTTGCAGCTGTACCGCACACTGCTTCAACAGAAATGACTCCTGACTTGACCTCACTTGTCAACGCCCATACGAGGCTCTCCTGTTCATATTGAGTGAGTGGCCCTAAAAGTTGATTTCTTGGGTCTGGGCTGCTGGAATAGCTGTCGTTAAAAGCATGTAGTACAAAAAATGTACTCTATGAAGTTAGATAAAGGCAATTAGTGAAAATCTTCAAAAGTAATTTCATAGACTTATGGCTGCCGTAACAACTGTTGTTAACAATATACCTTCTGTAACTGTATACTCTTAAGTTGAAAGTTACGTTTTAAGGCAAATATGTGTTGGAACATTTCCGTTGAGTAATAACCTTGAAAAGGGATTTCTTGGGCCTTTACCTGCCATAATAACAGTTGTTAACAGAGCATAATACAAAAAAATGCTGTTAACGTAAATTAAGTTAGATTATGAAAATGGTGTTTCATGGAAAGGTATGCATAAATATAATATGCAAGTCAACGGAGTTAGCTTTGTTGTGTTTCTTTTAGGCATGTTGGTTAAAGTAATTTGGCTGGTCTGTGATGCTCTCTGGCATTTTCAGTGTGGCCCCCCAGTGAAAAATATTGATTATGCTACTTTCATTGCTGTTTGATTTAGGTCTGTGTCTGTCCACTGCAGGGGTTGAGTGCAACACGGTACACGGAAAAGAGAAAAGAGGTATTCCGCCCTCTATGGAGATAGGACATGACTTCAGGACAAAAAGTCTACAGTAAAGATCCTCGCCAAACCTTGCCACCACTGCCACTCCGTTCCAAAAAGGAGGTGGCCACTCAGAACCAAAATTTACAACCACCTGAACAGCTTCCCCATGCTGTAGCCCTCTGTAACAAGACATCTGTCCCACAAAAACTAAGATGCTTACCACATCGCGCCACAAAAATAGTTGCGCTACGCGGCACTCAAACTGCTCATTTCCCTCCATCTCAATATAGTAGACTGTAAGGATGTCACAATAATCGAGAAATATCTGGCTGCAGCTGGGGCACTCTCAAGTTGGGGCAGTGTGAAGCTTGTAGTCGGGACTTACAACTAGAGCTGACTCATACATTGTCTGCTAGCGATTCTGTTGATTGCAAGGTTTTGAGTTAATCAGTAACCAGTAGTAAGTTATTAAAGGTGTTCAGTTTCCAAATAAACATGGTTTGTGTTTAATATGGAATGACATTAGTGACTCAATTTGGTTTGTATTTAGAAATTGTGGTGGTACTTTGGGGTTTGTGGTCGCAAGTATGATTTGCAAATGTGTAATAAAATTTTATAAGCTTGTAATACAATGTGCGAACATTTTCACAGTGGTTGAAAACTTGTAATTGAACATTTGAATACTTTAAGTATGATTCGCAAGCATAATTTCTTCTCAATTATTGTAAATCAATTTACAATTTACTCAGTATTTTCCTGTGAAACAAATCATCTCTTGCAGATTTTTCTTTGCCATGCTTGGAGCACTGGCACTGTTGTAATGGCAAAAAGGTTTTGTAAACTTGTAATCTGAGTTTTGCAAGGTAAAAAACATAACCTCTTTGAAAAAGTACAGCAAAGCCAATGTCATCAGTTCGATTGTTTCATTGCGGAGAACGCGGACAGAATCGCAGAATTTGGTAATAAAAATTGAATCAACTTTAGAGTGTGGAATATTGCATCATTTTTCTTAATTTGGCAGACATTGATTTCAAAAATAATTAAAAGTAGGCCTAATTATTGTAGTAACCTAAATGATTTCATAATTGTAAAATTACAGATAAGTAGGCCTAGAGAAATAATTCCGTTTTCGATTGGGGGGTTTTGAGAGAGGGGGGTTGGTCATGCGTGGGACCCTCACCTCGCCTCACAACTTAGCTGTCACTTAGTGAAACATGTTGAAGAGGCTGTCTGAGACGGCAAAGTCGTCAAAAAAACTAAAATATTCAACCCTAACCGCTAAATTCAGAGCCGAGCAAATACCCAAAGGACCATTATGAGTCAGGCGATTAAGCTGTTTTGCAAATTCTGTCAACGTACTATTGATTGGACCTGTAAAAATACGTGATGACCACTTAGTCTAAGGCCCATGTGAAGAACAGAGAAGCACAATGTTAGTCAGAGCATGGCTCTTCAAATGCCCCTGGGTAAAAAAAAAATTGCAATTTTGTGTTTTATCATTAAAAATGTACTGTCATCTTATTAAACTGTTGAAGTTGTATTCATTCACTCATTCATTATTAGATTCCCTTTCTGATGATAATATTTGTGTAAATCGTAATACATGGAATTCAGAAAAATTCTAACAGAAAAAACGGAATTAGGGAAAAAATGAAATTTGGATAAAAATAAAACAGATTTCATAGGGCCCTACAAATGCATAGCCTACTGTACAACAGATGCAGAAGGATGACGTTCTTCATCCACAGGGGAGTTCTAGATTAGAATGTACTATACTGCAGATCGTTTTTGTGGGAAATTCAGAGCCAGGGAGTATTTACCGCTAGATATCGGACCTGAAGCTGTGATGGAAGCGATCTCACTAGTATTCTACCATTAGCACGTAGCATGGCGGAACGTACTGCAGATAACGGCAGCTGGTTAGCCAATGCATGGATCACCTTGGGAGGTGTAGATTACATTTTATTTTGGATAACTGTTACCAACTTGCTAACTACACCTTGCTATTAAAAAACATAGGTAGTGGCATCAGGCGCGTCACCGCACGGGAACTAACTGCAGTATAGTACATTCTAATCTAGAACTCCCCCAGCGGTTGAAGAACGTCATCCTTCTGCATCTGTTGTAGGCTGTGTTTTTGGATCAATTAAACAATCCAGGTGATGACATTGGCATTGCTGTGTTTTAATTGTACTTGCAACCACAAATCCCAAAGTGCAACCACGCATTTCTGAATACAAACTTGCAGAGTTGAGTCACTAATGTCATTTCATAGTTTAATTGCTTTATGGATTCTCTTATATCCTTCCTCTGTTTGCTTTCCGTGTTTCATGGATTGATAAAATTATATTTTACGAATTTAGACTCTTGCTCTTCGTAATGGCTTTGATGCGTGTTCATTGGAATAATTAACGGTTAACCTACATGATCGCAATTTTGGACAGAGGAAGAATAAACATGCATTTTATTAGCTTTTATTGACAAGTAGACTAGTTTCATAGCTACCAATGCATTCCTCCATCTAGGATTGCAGACCTATAATGACTTTATTCCTTGTATTGGATAAAAATTATAGAATTGCGATCTACGATGAGAGAGAATGTACAGACATTTGATTTGCATTAATGAACTAAGAGACTACTTTAATACCAATGCATTTTTCTGTCAGGGACTGTGTAGCTGTAATGACTATGATTATTATTTTGATTTGAATAATAAAATCAGACGTCCTCTCCGTAATGATTTTGATGTGTTTACTGGATTAAGTAAACCCACAAACCCTGATGCTCAACATACTGAAGTAGCCTGAAGAAGCCCAGTTTTGTTGCTTATTTAATCAGCACAACAGTATATAATTGCAAAATGGTTTTCTAGTATAATAACGGCAATTTGTTACGTTTAGTTATGATTATGTTTACATTTGCTAATGATTATTTTTGGACGGTGGTGCGTGGTTGCCTGTCGTAGCACAGTGCATTTTTATTTTATTTATAGTTTATATTTATATATCAATATATTGGGGGAGACATTTTGAGCATATCTGAATATTGGGGGGGATGTGTCATGGCCGTAAATATATTGTATTTACGGCCATGGTACATATATCAAGTAGACATCCAGTAATGATTTCTAATCTCGTTATAAATTCTGTTCTGACTTAAGCACTGAGAAACTGTCTCATGTCTCGTGTATTTTCTCTGGTATCGTATCAAAGTTCAAAATTCTGCTTTCGTGACATTCCTACTAGAGAAAATGTGTACATCGACTAAGTCTATTTGCATTTCCCACAATTTGTTGCATAAACGCCTACAGTAACAGACTACTGCATTTAAATTAGGATGTTGTCCCACATCTACACATCCCGCACAGCATGACAATGAAATAATGGCGTGGTGAAATAATGTCAGATCTAGAGGTGCAAAGGTGGTAAAGACCACACACGGCTGTAAGTATTGCCAAAGTCTAAGGGCGGTGGAGAATTATCCCATTGTGTTACTTCTGTTCTGTATTTTTTCTATATCATTTTATTTTAGAATTTAAAAAAATCCCTTGTGTGTGAATTATAGTGGGTAGACCTGTGTGCTTTCTGTCTGGACCGAGTATGTTGTCTCCGCACCAGCTATAAACCCAAGTACATATACTTCTGGGTGTGTGTAAACATGGAGAATAAGTACTTATTAAAAGGAGGATTTACAGTTATTCCAGTGCTTTGTTGTTTATTTTAGAATTCAAAAAATCCCTTAAATGTGGATTGTGGTGGGTGGAACTGTGTATTCATTCTGGGAGTAAACTTGGAGAATAAATTATTATAACAAAAACAAAATGTATTAGATCAAGAATGTGATAAAATAGTATTTATTTCACAGAAGTAAAAACACGTAAAGAAAAAAAAAAACAGCTTATATTGTCGTACACCAAACGCTGTTAACATCTTCATCTTAGCTGTCCTAGCTCTGGTCCAGGGCATTGTTGTTGTGAGCTTAACCAAGTGACACCCTGGTCCAGAGCTAGTGTATCTTTATCCATATCAAACCAGCAGAGCCAGCCCCTGATCACCACACTGATCAGCATTAGTCAACATCAATGCACATCAAGAAAGAAAGAAAGAAAGAAAGAAAGAAAATTGTCAGCAGTGCTGTTCACACCTGGTCTAACGTGTTCTTTTAACTGATCTTGTCCGCATTCTGATTGTGGCCACTTTTTTTTTTACATGATTCAAAGATAGGCTGGGATCTGACCTTATTAGTATAAATGGACAAGAGCAGGTGGAAGGAAGGCTGGATCCATGTTAGAACCAGGTGACCATATCCTGTGACAACATAGAGGATATAGACAGGAGAGACATTGGTTATTATATTGGCCTCACCACGGAGACCCTCATTGTTCCAAGATGGGATGAAAGGTTCGGCATTTTGGTCAGGGAGAAATCCGGTCCAACTGGAATGAAAGGCAGTAGTAATGCCCTGTCAGTTTTTACTTTGTAGGACCCAGCATGTTGGCAGTTAACCAATTATGAAGTTGTTCTTCCAAATGCTGACTGGGTAATTCTATCTTGCCAACAGAACAAGGCAGATACATTCTTCAGAGTGGATTGGTTTCTACACTATCACAGCACTGACAAACCATCATTGTTTTTGACCAACATGGCTGACCTGTTCTCCCCGATCATAAGGCTCATGTCCACTTTAGTTTTCAAATTACTAGTTCTATGGATCTCACATTGACTTTGGTGGAACAAACTGAACACACAGTACAATAATCTTAGAAAACAACGTGGAATTATTCCATACCATTTTCCCAAAAGATGTTTGTTGGGTAGTTACCTCCATCAGTTATAATCTCCTAACCAGTAATAACCACGGCCTCTGTTTTCCCTGGGGTAGGTGACCAACCATGAGGAGGATAATGAAGACATAGCTTTTTGGTCCAGAGTTTGTTGAGGCTCCCAGAAGCATCAGACATAACCCCGTGGACCAGAGGTGACTAGAACACCAATTCAGATGTAATCCCCTTGACCAGAGATAACCAGGACACAGCTTCAGGTAAACACCCCAGGAGACTTTCTGTTGAGCACTAGTAAAACTAGCTCTAGTCCATGGGGGGGCCAGAGACAGTGTGGTAGTGATGGCCATTTGAGGCTTCATTAGTGTTATTTTAGCAGCAGGATGTTATGCTGGCAGCACTCAGATTTTCTTTATCAATAAATAAAAGCCATCACTGAAATGTATAAGGTATATAGATAACAATCTAGTCTGTGAAAAAGAACAGACAAGAATAACATTGGAATGGACATTAAACATAAAATGTACAGACTAGACTGTTAACTATATTACCTTATATATTTCAGTGATGGCTTTTATTTTGAAAAAGAAAATCTGAGTTAGCACTGCTAGCATAATATCCTGCTGCTAGAAGAATGGTAATGAAGCCTCGAATGGCCATCACTACAGTGTGGAACAAACTTGATGATTGACTTCTTACTTCCACCATTATAGTCATGCTGAAGCAGACAGCCATCCCAAATTGCACCCTATTCCCTTCAGAATAGACACAATGTCAACTCTATCCTTTAGAACAGAGTATGTCCCTAGTCCTCTGCTTGCTCCACATGGTGCCGTAGTAAACTCAATGCTCCTGCCTTTAAACAAGCAGACTCAGAACTATTCAAGCACTTGTACACCTCCAAGGTATTGACGCTACTGTTGCATTTCTTAAGGAAATCACACGATTGTCAAGGCATCTATGTGTCAGTGTGTGAGTGACGACAGGAACATGGAATCAGACGGCTGGGTAGAGGAATGCTGCTATGACGTGGCAAAACACATTGTCAGGTTAAAACACCATCTTTGGCACAGAAAATTGTCAGAGGTAGGGCAGAACATTATCTAGAGATGTCAAATGTTAATTTGATCTTTGTATTATTGCAGTAATTTCCCTAATTAGCAGAGACTGTAATAATTAACATTTTGGCTCATATTAAGATTCGACATCTGTAGCAACAACAAATCTTTTGGAATAGAGGTCCAATTTTATATCACTGTGTGTAGAACTTCTATATTGGGAAACACTCATATTTATAATAGACTTACGGAAAGGTGTCCACATAACAGTACAATGAAACATCTGTAAAAATAGCGTAACATATATGATCTATTTCATTCTGTTGGTTAATAAACAATATACAAATAGCTAAAACAGTCCACGGATGGCTACTGGCTTGAGAGAACATGACATTTCTCCTATACCCAGAGGCATTAACTCTGAGCTAAGTCAGTTTGTTTTTTACATTCCTACACAGTGTTGTGGCACCAGGAGGGATTATCACTGTTACTGGACAGAACAACGTGGAGGGACTGTTCTGAAATGGAGGGTGCTGTTTCACAATGAACTTCATCCACGCAGAGACTTCAGGTAATATTCCATGGTTTTGCCCATGGAAAGCTGGGGAGGTTGAACCAATCCATTAGATGTGGAGGAGTGTTGTCTTGTTAATGTCCAAACATAGGCTGTCACTTTCTGCGTCCCTTGAAAACAGGAACATGTGCGTGTAGAAGATGGAAGTCCCTTCAACATGAGAACAAAGCACATAGAAACACTGCCAGTCTGTGGGACAGGGAGCTCTTCCCAGACCAACCTCAGACAAACGTACTCCTGTTGCGTGAGTCGCCAGCCTGCAACTGACAGAACTGTCTCCCCCTTGTCCAATGGCCTTGCACACTTCTTCTCTTAAGTTTCTCTTCCACTGTAATCTGGAGGAATTGGCAAGTTTATAACCTCTATACTGCGTTGTCACTAGCTTCTATTGTCACCTCAAGGTTTCATATCCGCAAAGTCAAAATGTTTTAATGTAAGGCTAGGCACCATTGAAGCTAGTGACAATTGTATAATGCCAACAGTATAACCATAATGGCCTGACATCTCTGCTTCTTCACAGCATTCTACAAGTCAACAATGAAAGGTCCCAGACAGTCAGACCATCCTATGTACAGGTCTTCTGCCCTCGAGAGAGTGGTTGCTACATACTGTAGAGAACGTTATGTTGAGCCTCATAGCCAATCAGGATAGATTTAGCTCCACTTGAAGGAGTCATTCCGCCACGTCTGTCGGCAGGCAGAATCAGAAGGCCAGGCATATGCTGTGGAAAGCACGTTGTGATTTCTGGTAGGACGTGGCTTTGTGGAGACTAGAGGCCCTATAAGGGCTGAGAGTAGGGGCCAACCAAGGGGTCTGAGGAGAGGAGACAGAAACACCATATTAATAAGATGTTAAGGACAAAGGCTGTCGAGGCAGGGTTTAGTCATTCTGTGTCAAGTTGGAACAAACTGCCAGAACATCTTAGACCTGCTCCAACATTAACCACTTTTGAATCTTAGTTTACTTGTCCCTAGTGATGTATTTCTTGTAGGCCTGGTGTTTGTATTTCTAATGTAAAGCACTTTGAATTGCATGTGCATGAAATGTGATCTACAAATAAACTTTCCTTGACTTGTCTTTTCTTGGCCCAAATACCAATCCCGGGGAGAACTTAAGTTAGGGTCCCCCCTGTAGGAAGGCCCACCTACTGAAGTCTCCCCCAGGTCTCTCCCTAGTCTTAGTCCCCCCCTCCCCCTCACTATAAGTCTCCCCCTAGTCTTAGCCCCCCTCCCCCTAGTCTTAGCCCCCCCAGTATGTCTCCCCCCCTAAGGTCTCACCCCCCAAGGTCCCCCC
>JACXGI010018377.1:0-13375 GCA_016801175.1 Esox masquinongy | reverse complement strand
GGAGGTGTGTGATAGGGTGGAGGTGTGTGTTGGGTGGTGTTGGGTGTTGGGTGGTGGCGTGTGTTGGGTGGAGGTGTGTGATAGGGTGGAGGTGTGTGTTGGGTGGTGTTGGTGCGTTGGGTGGTGGTGTGTGTTGGGTGGTGTCGGATGTTGGTTGGAGGTGTGTGTTGGGTGGTGGTGTGTATTGGGTGGAGGTGCCAAGCTCACCTCTTTCCTCTGAGCTGTATTGAGTCTGTGTGTGAGGGTGGCGATGTTGTCCCGCAGCAGCAGGGCGTGTGTGTCTCTCTCGGCTAGCGAGCTCCTCAGACCCTGGAACTCCGCAGACAGACTGCGTAGCTCCACCTCGGCTTGCTCCAGCTTGAGCTGAGGAACAAAAGAAGAGGAGAGGAAGATGAAGAGGGCTTTGAAATTAGACAGGATTTGTGGCGTGTGTTAAGGCACAAAAAGGCTGCCATGCTTCCCCCAGGTGACACCACTAGAAAAAACACAAAGGAAATACACCAAGTCATTCTATTACCTGCAGAGCTTTCCTCTCTTTCTCCTCCTCCTTCCTTTGAGCTGCCACCTTCTTGGCCCTCTCCTTCATCCTGTACATGGAGACAGCAGCAACCAAAGAGAACAACGGGAAGAAAAAGCAGACACATTGAGCTTGAGATAGAGATAAAGATAGATATACAAAGAGACTGAGAGGGAGACAAACGAAAATAAAAAAAGAAATTGAAGTTGAGATGGAGACAAAGAGAAAGTCTCTGACCTCTCCAGCTCCGTCTCTCTCTCAACAGCCTTCAGTGTCAGGGCTCTGATGTCATCCTCCAGCTCTCTGATTCGCTGGTCACTGGCTGCTTTCTTGGCTAGAATGGACGTCTTTTCATGAGCCAAGGCTTCCCCTGACGCCTCCACCTCCTGTGAGGTGGAACAGCGAGAAAGGGGGGAGAAGAAATAATGTCATAAAGAAAGACAGGAAAGAGAGAAACAGGGAGAGTTGGATGAAAAATCTCTGGCTTTTATTTTGTGAGCCTCTGTAGATTTACACAATTCAGCCGTAAATCAAGCTCTACTGTTTTGACATTTAACATAACAAGATAATGTAAGTCTGGAGTTGTTTTGTTGTTGTTCCATTGGAAAGGAAATTTTAAACAGATAAAGGCAGATTCCCGTGGCCCTGACATCAGCCAGGATAGCAGTACCTCATGCCTCCTCTCCATCTCCTCCATCCGGTCTCGGCTCTGTCGTAGTTCTTCCTTCAGCTCGCCGATGTTCCTCTCCAGCTCCTCACGCTCTCTGTCCCACACCTCTCTTGCCCTCCCGTGCCTCTCCTTCTCTCTCTCTTTCATCCTCTCCGCTGCCTCCCGCGCATGCAGCAGCTCTGCCCGCTCTCGCAGACACTCTTGCAGGCGGCTCTAAATCCAGAGAGAGGAAATGAGTCCCCCTGGAAACACGACTGACCTCTGTCCTTCTCAATGGGACAATATATTTATTACAACTTTTGAGGATACATTTCACCCAGTTCCATTCTTGTCCAGTTTCTTTCCCTCCTCGCTGTAAGTGAACAAGGAAATATGCACGTCCTTCTGCAGTCCTCCCTCTGCCTCCCGCTCAACTCTCTCTGGCCACCTGCAGTACCTCAGCACTGTATACGACTCAAAGCATGCCTGTCTGTCCCTCCCACCTCTCAATCCCCTCCTCTCCTCCTTCCCGTTCCCCTTCTCCTCTCTAATCTCCCCTCCCCTCCTTCATGCCCACCTGGAGTAGCTCGGCCCTGGGTATGACCATTAGCATATCAGTCCCTCCTTCCTCTCCAGGGGCTACTTCCTCCAGAGTGACTGGGTCCTCCACAGGCTTGGGGGCGCTGAAGGCGAAGTGGGGGCTGGCAGCACACACCTCGCCATTCCGATCCACGTACACAAACTGGTACTGCTGTGATCCGGGCTTGGGCAGATAGGAGGCTGTGGGGGGAAGGGGGTATCATCATTTCAGTGATACAATTTCATGATGACCATCTGTGGCTGAGGTAAATATAAGTAGCATTAATTCCATCAGCGGTGTCTCCATCCATTAATTCTTCTGTTTTCTAATCCTTTTTATTGAGCACAGCAAGACAAGACAACATGGATGAGTTCATAAAAAAAAGTTAATGGATGTGACCTGCTTTTGTAAAGAAAAAATATATATAGTATAAAGAAACAAAAACACGTTCAAAAAGAATGTGAAGGAGTAAATCTAACTAAAAACTGAAGAACAGAGAAAACCAACCCCATCACTCCCTCATCTGCGTCTTCAGCCCTCGGGTTTTAATCCAGGGTTGGGGAAAATTCCATTTTAATGCAAATCAATTCAGAAACTGTACTGAAAATCTAACTCTAATTGCAATATTCTTCAATGTTTTTTTATTCAGGACAATTTGGAATTTGGTTCATTTTCTGGACTGACTGGAATAAAAAAGAATTGACTGTAATCCTGCTTTCATCTCCCTGACATAACTCAAACATAAACACACCGCCCTCAGATGGCCGTGGCTTTCTTTACCGGGGCCAGAATGACATTTCAGCTGACAATCAGGAGACAGAGGACATTTATCATAAAGCCTGTAAGCTACTGTGCTTTAATGTCTTTGGATGACACTTCTCACCACTGACTGCTGTAATGGAATGTATGGTTGGTGATTCAGCCTGGTCGTTATACCACTGTCGGTCGTACTCATTACTTACGGCCCTACTTTTCAAAAGGAATCGATTCAGAGACGGACAAAGACTGTCAAACACAGAGAGGGAGAGAGACAGGGGAGGTGGGGAGAGAGAGAAACAAAGAAAGAAAGGGAGGGAGAGAGAGAAAAAAAGAGAGGGGGGATAGGAAGAGAGTGAATGGGGAAGGGAGAGAAAAAAATAGACAAGAAAGAAGGAGAGAAAGGAGCCAGTGACTTATCTGATAATCTCTCTGTAACAACATAACTTATTGAGTTCTTTCTCGGCTTTAAAAATCAGTCTGGAGTCTTCAAATGGCTAAGTGAATTTACTGAAAGATCAATACAAAGTTAGAGGTCCTCCTTACAGACTTTGGCAGGGTATGAATGTTGTGAAATAAAGATAGATTCCAACTCTCGCGCTTTTATTAAGTGTGGATATCTATATTTATTTCATGACTTCACTTTCGGCACCCAGCACCAGTAAATTTCCTGAACGGAGGATAGACTGGACACAATGAACCATAGTTTATGTTGACCAGCCCAACTGTAAAAAAAAAATACAAAAAAAACATTTACGGAGGAAGCCTACGAAGAGAGATTTGTACCCTGGAAGTGGACACAGCAGTTGACCTCTGTGCTCTCCTGGTAGCCTGCTGGGGCCAGCGCCCAAACAAAGGTGTGGTAGTCCTTCACCGACGACCATCCCACCTGAGTGTGTCACCAGGGAGACAGAGAGAAATGCCATTGGTAGAATTTGCTAGATGAAATGTACTTTAATGTGCAATCGCAGCAGCACTACACGTGACATGGGGGGGGGGTCGACCAGTGGAGCTCAAACCCGTGTGAACATCACCCACATCCGTGTCTTTATACATTTACCTCGTCAGTCTCACGTGTAACCATTCACGCATGTTTTACATTACTGCTCATATGACACTGAAAACGCCTTTGTCCTTTTAAAACTTGTGTGTAATTGTCTACTTAAAACGGTATATTGTTATTATTTTGTATTTACTTTTGTTATTTTAGATTGTTTTTTTTATTTTTATTCGAATTGTCCACTTGGTATTGCAAAGGGAAACAAATATTTCACATATTTCAATATTTCACAATCAAGCCCTTAAAATTGTAATCAACAGAAAGCAATACCAGGACATGGGGAAAAAGACATTTTAAATATAAAATCCCCAGGATTTCAGTGAATACATTTTTAATTTAGGAAATCTATGACCAATTATTCAAACAAATTAAAACATGTGCCGGTGCCTTAATGTAATTCGCCTAAAAATATTTTTTATTTACAACAACTGATTACAGTCATGTTATGCCCCCAGAACCAAGGTTTAAATATGTTAAAGTGCATTAATGTGCTTTTACATTTACTCATTTTAAATTAGCACCGTAATCTTGCAACAATGTATTATCTTAGCTGTGAGGACTTATTTAAACACTAAACCCGAGTTTGGCATTTTTTACGGTGTGTTTTTATCCAGTTATCTAGTTAACTTTACCTTGAAGAGTCCGACCCAGTCATGGCTAGCCCAGGTATGCTGTAAGCTAAAACTGTAGTGGCATTCCACGCGACTCTGAGGGAAGTAGCTACTACCCACGTTCCGAAACTTCACCCGCCAAGCCTTCTCCATGGCAACACAATAACACAGCTGGGCTGGCAAGCACCTGTGAGGATGCAAGTATGGCAGAGAGAAGAAATGCAGATTTTGAATGACATTTCTTTAGGTAACAGCTGGAATGACCGCAGGCATTTTCATTTCAAACATAAAAATACATGCAATGTTTTTTGGTAGAATACAGACAATGGATACGTCCCAAAAATCCACCAGCAGAAGTCAAAGAAGCCCACATGAAACCCCTTCAAGTTACTCCAAGTATTTGTCTAACGCATTTGGCTTGTACTCAAGGCCCCGATCCAGAAGGGCACATGGAGCAGTAGGTGAGAGGTGACTGCTGTGACACAAACTGCTGAGAGACAAAAAGGGCTCTACTCTGAGAGGGTTTGTTCTCTGTAAGATGATCTTCTCTGTGAACATATGGTGACCATGGAGAAGTGTGTGTGTGTGTGTGTGGGGGGGGGGGGACAGATCCTCTAACACCCCCCATAGGGCTACTATTACCTTGATAACGCTTGAACTACAATGACAGATTGAAGACGCATTCTGGGATTTTATCAAACAGTATACATTCTATTTAGTATACATTCTATTTTTTTATCACGCAAAAAAAATAGAATGTATACTAAATACAAGTAAATATTTATGAAGTAAAAATAATAATATTAATAATTAGGTTGTTGCATACATTTGGTTTATTTCACACATGTACAGCGTGGTTCAAAATTTGAATTGAAAATGTGTAATTTGTATATCTCTCACTAAGGCCTTTAAACTAAGTGCTATAACACTTAAACTCTACACTCTAAAAAGAAAAGGTTCCTCGAGTACCTTCTAGGGGATGTTCAAATAGAACCATTAAAATTTTCCTAGAGGAACGTATAAGGATTCCCCAACAGTTTCAATTAAACCCCCCTAAAGGATCCTTAAATATCCCTTTATTTTTAAGAGTGTATTACATTACAACCATCCTAACTGTCATACAGTCAGGCATAATCTAGTCTCAGGCAATGACAGCAGCCAACAGAACAGGACAGATTACATATTGTTCACAGTATTGTACTGGCATGACAGTCTAAATCTCAGTAATATCAATGCAACCTCTAATTAACTGTAAGAGGCATTGTATTCAATAATAGCATGAGGCACTAGGCATTTATTTGAAACCTGTATTTGGTGTATATAATTGGTGTCCCAATTTTATAGATTACATATAGGCCAAGAATGAGAACGCGTGAGAACGCGAATGGTTAGGTAATATCACACTTCTATAAAACGCATTAAGCATAACACAACTGCAGAAAATACTACACTTTACACGAGCCGTTAATTTATCTCAGTGTCGTGTCTGAAGTGTTAGAAATTCGTCCACAAACAGCACAACACGTGACAAGACACGACTTTCTAAAAAACACATCTCAAGTGCTCAAATTACACCGTATGTGTATCTAAAGACAAGGCCCAGCACCGGCCTAGCAGCTGCTTGTAGTCTGTAGTGAGCGCACTAACACTGAACACGTTGTCCAGAAGAAAAAGAAAAGCATTGAGGGTCCGCGATTTGTTCAGCGTCTCTCTGTGCGCAAAAAACCTAACAGGACCGTAGGATCGGGGCAGTTAAGTGATCTTAACATAGCACAAAAGAAAACAAGTGCACCATCCTCAAATACTTTTGCTGTTACTACTAAGTAAATGCGTTAGTTTTCCTTTGTGTTAGTGCAGAGCGAGAACACTACGCAGATATAGACTGCCCGTGTTTCTTCTACTGTGACTTACCTTATTATGACCTGTCTGCTCTGAAGATTGTAAAATTGAATCGTCCCTATTTAGATATGTAAAAAGGCAAAGTCCATCGAAATCAGAAAACCACTAAACGTTTTTTAACACGTTTGAGCGACGTCTCTGCAGTTCTACTAACCTACAACAATAACAAAAACACAAGCACGACAGTGTGGTGGTGTTTTGCTGAATTATGGGAACTTGTGTTCTTTATGGCTGGCTAAAGCACAGAATGAAAGCTAGATGTTACACGTTAAAAACTACAACCCCCAAACATAGAGGAGACTCTCGAAGGTCGAGAAGCTTTCCGTTCTGTTGTAATTTGATTCTTTACCACGTCCGCGTGGCTGGATCATCGTCTTTTTCTCACCGATTGGAATACTCGCGTACTCTTATTGGCCGTAACATGGCCTTAGAATAAACCGTCCTATAATAAAGCAGGACGTCATCGATGCGCAGATAAAAACAACTAATCAATGTGAATAAGACATTAGAAATAGTGGATTATTGGCCATTTTCATAAGAGAAATTTTTAATTAGCATTTGCAACAACTATGCTAAATGCCAAATTGTCCTATAAATTCCTTTTTGTCCTATAAAATGAGTAGGGTAGGACATAGAATACTTCTCCGTCTCCAGAAAAAAACAGGAGTCCTATATCTGACTTCCAAGTGACACTTGAGAATGGCAAGCATGGCGGCATCGACAGCGTTGTCAGGTGATGACAGATGACAGGACAGCACTCACAACAACACTCACGTGGGAAGGAGCACTAGTGCCAACCTACTACAATAAGCATTCCTCTCTCCATCCCTCTCTCACTGTTCCTCTCTCCATCGCTCTCTAACCATTCCTCTCTTCATCCCTCTCTCACCGTTCCTCTCTCCATCCCTCCCTCACCGTTCCTCTCTCCATCCCTCCCTCACCGTTCATCTTTCCATCCCTCTCTCATCGTTTCTCTCTCCGTCCCTCTCCTACCGTTCTTCTCTCCATTCCTCTCTCACCGTTCCTTTCTCCACACCTCTTTCTTTTTATCTCTCCATCCCTCTCATCCTCTGTCGCTGGTGTGTGTGTTGACAGTAAACGGTGCTTATAAATGTAATAGCCTAAATAAATCAGGCTTAAATATGTTTGTAAATGTTTATAAATATATAAAAATAGATATTACTATATACCCATATATACAGAATATAAAAACTGGGTATATATTTTATCTCTACACGTTTGCAAAAAAAGCGGAGTCAGAGCAGGTGTACTTTAGGCTGTGAGGAAGGCTCTGGAAATGTTTTATGTTTTTATTTACTGACAGGAATAAAAAAACTCTATGCTATTTATACAAAACCAAAGTTGGCTTGAAAAAGTAGACATTTTCCAAAAAACAATTTTAAATGATTTAATAATAGCTTACACAGCAACTATTACTTGCTGTAGTTTGAATGGTTTTAACCTGGTCCAACCCAATGATTGTGAAAAAATAGGTCCAACCTCATAACAGGTACCTCAATAATAACAGACAGCCAAGTATGATAAATGATTTATCCTAAGCAGGACTTATCCGAAAAAAATCCATCTCCAACAATGTGGGTAAATATTAGAGTTTTAGGTTATCCGATAATGACAGTCATAAACATAATTGAATAATAGGCAAAGTTTTGGAAGGTTTTCAGAGTCTTTTCATTGAGCTGGCTCTTGTTGCACAGTTGACCTGAAGGAGCTGGCTCATTTAGCTCCCAAATATTGAAATACTATTTATTTAAAATTCTTAAACATAACCTTAAGACTGTGAATCTCTATCCTACCTCAGTTAGAATCATTATCCTACCTCAGTTAGAATCACTATCCTACCTCAGTTAGAATCACCATCCTACCTCAGTTAGAATCACCATCCTACCTCAGTTAGAATCACCATCCTACCTCATTTAGAATCACTATACTACCTCAGTTAGAATCACCATCCTACCTCAGTTAGAATCACTATCCTACCTCAGTTAGAGTCACCATCCTATCTCAGAATCATTATCCTACCTCAGTTAGAATCACTATCCTACCTCAGTTAGAATCACCATCCTACCTCAGTTAGAATCACCATCCTACCTCAGTTAGAATCACTATCCTACCTCAGTTAGAATCACCATCCTACCTCAGTTAGAATCACTATCCTACCTCAGTTAGAATCACCATCTTATCTCAGTTAGAATCACCATCATACCTCAGTTAGAATCACTATCCTACCTCAGTTAGAATGACCATCCTACCTCAGATAGAATCACCACCCTTCCTCAGTTAGAATCACTATCCTACCTCAATTAGAATCACCATCCTACCTCAGTTAGAATCATTATCCTACCTCAGTTAGAATCACAATCCTACCTCAGTTAGAATCACTATCCTACCTCAGTTAGCCATGAAATTCCAAGATTGAAAAGTAAACGGTTTTGATTACACAGAGCACAAATTGACACCTACTATACATGACATGCAGCCAAAAATGACAGAATGCATCTTTGAAAGCCTGAATCATTAAAATCATTGAATGGATGGAATTATTGGATACAGGGAGGCTCCACCACTGGAACCGGGATGCTTTTCTACAGAAGGGTGGGTCATGGTTATACAGCCATGTGCTGCACTCCAATTGCAAAGTTTTTACACTCTACGTGTTCGCCACTGTCCCCCGGGGGAGTCCCATCCAAACCGGATACAGTTCGATTGCCATCTTTGAGTGTCAGCCTAATTCACAAAAGCAGCCCCTTCAGCCCGTGATTAAAATTTAATCAACATGTGTCAGACTGAAACTTAATTGGTTGGACTCCTCATGAGGTGTGTTGCCAGTTAGCGAATGTCCATCATCACTCATCATTGCTTGGCCAAGTGCACTCGTCAGTACTCTCGGATGTGACAATGTAAAAGGGTGTTCAGGGGCTGAGGGTGTGGGAAGAGGGGCTGTCTACTTCGCATTCATAGTGCCGCCAAATTCCCCCTCATGGTAGAATGTGACCCAGTGGACACCAGATGGCAGTGTACCTAAACCAAACCTTCTGCATGAAACCTCCAGCACCTCCACCTTGATTGCATGGACTGTAGAGTCTAGAGAGATGCGTTCAGCATGTCGAGTTCAAAGCCCATTCCTGAAGATCTGGAAAGTGTCAGCTGAGATCATGGGAATGTCGACAGATGATGTGTGTAAGCAAATGTACAATTCCTCTTTCGTTTGGTCATTCAATCCTGTGGGCACGTTCTGATTACATCCACGCATGATTGCCTGATTCCATCGTATTCTGACAGGTGACCTCCCTACTATGGTGTCATAGTTAACCAGCCAATGGTGCTGTGGTCAGACCCCTAACTTTCTATCTCCCTCTAACTCAATGTAAACGACACCAGCCCAGAGTGGAAACCTCGATAGGAATACCTTAGGAACAGTGGTCCTTATCTAAATAAGGTAGCTATTAGATGTCGTTAATAGTTTGCAGTCAGACAGTGTGCTGTATGAGAGTAGCCAATAAAGAGTGTTAAGATGGGTTTTAACAGAGTGGAGTTGGCTGGCACACATACACACACACACACACACACCGTGATTAATGGTTTTAGGACAGCATGATGGAACTTCTGTTCTTACTACAGACCAAGCTAATCATCGCTTTACAAAGCTTTCTCTTCCTCCTTCTCTCTAAGCCATACCATCCTCTCCTGTGCCTTGTTCTGTCATCCCCCTCTTTGATTTTTTTTAAAATGATTTTTTTTTTATCTTAACTGCGAAACCACATGAATGACGGTAGAAAGCAACAGCATATTATGGATGTCGTTTTTTTGCAGTTTTTTTGCACATGTTCATCGGGTATCAGGCCTCTTTTATTGGAGCGACACATTAATCTGGATGTATCCCAAGACATAAGACAGTATAGAGGTACGTCTTATTCAGAATGGATGGCATTACACAGCTGTCAACTGTTCCTCGACCTTAGCACCCGCCCATCCGTTACCTAGGAAACCCCTTCGTGGTGGTCCCGGTGGAACGACAACTTTTAACCTTTCAGATTGACACGTCAGAACCTCTGGGGAAGCCTGGCATAATGTTGCCGGGGCTTGGCATGGTTTTGTCGGAGGTCTTACCGAGGTCTTCAGCAGAAGAATCACTCCCAGGGTTGAGTTATTTACAGCTGTAGTAGATGGATAACTAATACATGAGAATATGAATAGGAGATGTGAAGCCAGGTCACCAAGTCACTTTTAGGTAATGGAAAACTTTAAGCGTCCGTGACAAGAGCATCGGTGTCGTCTGAATAATGACAAGGAGCAGAGGAGGAGGTGGAGGTGTTGCCAGTGAGGATAACCATTGAGTCAATGGCACAGGAAAAGTAGAAGAAGACAAAAAGGAGGGCAGGGAAGACGGCAGTCACTGAAATGGGGCCAGAACCGATGGAGCTAGGGAGGGAGGGTGAAGGAGGTGAGAAGGAGATTGTTAGTGATAGAGCCACAAGAAGAGAGGGGAGGGAGGGAGAGGTGGGGGAGTGGAGGAGAGGAGTGGGGGATGGATGGACGGTGGTGTTTAGTATTCACAGCCGAGCTGCCCCATCTGCTTAGCGCAGCAGCCCCACATCGTATAACTGTCTCTCGGCCTCCCGGACACATAAAGAATGCCTCACATTTGATGTAATTCCGCAAAATTAATGACAGCTTTACTTCGCTATGGGCCGTGAGGGAATGATTAGTGTTTGATCGGCCATCTGATCAGACAATCGGCCAAGGCTGTGCTGAGCTGGAAGGCACAGAGAGATACAAACACGGCCGTGGCACACAGAAACGTACCAGCAATGACATGCATGCCAAAACATGGCCCCTTGTTACATCACACACAGGACCGGACGGGTCAGCAACCCAGTCCTGCCTCTGCTCCGGTGTGGCCCGTCCGATCCAAACACACACCCAGCGCAGGACCGTGCGATGCGGCCTGAATGCTTCTCCCAGTGGTGTGATGACTGGGGGCTCGGCTGCTTTTATATCACACCAGATGGGCTCCGGAGGTTGTCTTGTGCTGCAGTATTTCAAGGCAAAGTAGACCACCGGGCAGCAGGCATCTAATACAGACAAGCTTAAGATGGTACCGCTGCCCATTTTACAAGATATGCTTTATTGCAGTTGTGATCGGAGATGCGTATTCATTTTTTTTTTTTTTTAAAGAGATTGGGAATGGATTGGGAATTTTTGCGAGGAGAAATTGATCCCCTTCTAAATGATGGGTGGGTTAGGAGCTGAGAAAATGGAATTCCTTCTCCTTTAATCCTGCCCCACCCCTAAGGTCCCCCCTGCCCCTTTCTCTGGGGCTGCCTGCATTTACAAGCGGATGGGGCATTCTGTTTTACTAGTGAGCCTGGCGCGCACCGGTGTGCTAGCGACATTAAAACTGAGCCTATCTTATCTGTGCAAAGTGTCAGGGGCTTTACATCACAAGGCTGTCGTGGCGCTGCCTCTACACGGCTCCTGTGGGCTTTTGTGTAATGCGGTGCAGTCAAAAACCCAGCGGACAATTACACTGAGCTCATAGATAAACCATTGATTGAGGGTTTGGGGCTGTTGGCTGGTCGGTTGGAGGAATGCTGTAGGTTGGGTTGGGACTGGGGGAGGGGTGACAACACAATTGCCCCTGCTGGGTTGTTTGCCAGGGGGGTTAGCCAGGCCAAGACCAGCATTAAGCGCCATGAGGTACACAAAAGTAGTCATTCAGAATCAACAAAAGTGTTAGTACTTTGCATACAATAAGTACTAAATAAGATTGTTTAGGCAGTGGACATGCGGTCTGTTAATAGGCTAGGCTTGCACACAGGAAGCCCAGTTTTTCAAAAATACTGATATTTTCAAATCAGATCTCTCGTAAATAATCAGGTAAAAGGTTGTGATTTGAGCTGCCTGTGTACATGCTCTCATTTATAGAGGTTTTGCTGCTGCGCTGAATTGCGTGTGGTTCAGTTATTAATATCGGAACACTACTCTGGACTCGAACCAGCTAGCGTGGCTCAGAGCTGGGCATTTAAGGGCCTGCTGCGCCAACACAGATCGGTGGACAGATTGGTGTTGCAACTCCCTGATTGGATTTAGCTTTAAAACAATACAAATACTATGCCATTGTAATGAACGTCTGTGGGAAATTACTTTTGGAGTAAATAAGAAGATGGCATTATCTACTTGCATCTGTTTTGATTCTGGGCAGACAACATTTCTGTTATACTTCTGTCCTGTTTTAGTTTGTAATCCTCTGTTTTCTATTTTCCTTTGCTGACATCCTTCTTTGTTCTTTTTGCATACACTGCCATCACACTGTCTTTCCATCATGGCTGTATGTCTTTCATTTCAAACTCTCTCTCACCTCTCTTTAAACCTCTCCCTCTCCTCTCTTTTCTATCTCTCTTTCCTGTTTTTCTTCTCACTCGTTCTCTGTTCCTTGTTCAGCTTCTTTTCCCCTTTACATTTCTCTCTCTTCTTTCGCCGTCTTTCTCTGTCCCTCTCCTCTCTCTCTTCTCCACCTTCTCATCCTCCACCTTTCTCTCTCTCACTCTCTTTTCTTTTCTCCTCATTTAATATTTTTGGCTGAGCCAAAGACCTTTCTCAGAGCTGTGACCTTTCTGCGTTTAAATTAAACCCCACTACAGCATGTCTCTCTTCATAGACCGCCAGTTACGAGCCTTCTGAGGACCGCAAAAAAAATAACCATTCTGATGAAATGGCCCCTTTAAAAAGCACTTCCAGATTCCTTTTGCATTTTTCTTCCTTATTTTCCTCGTTCCTTTCTTCCTTCCCCCTCTCTTTCTTTCTGGGTGGATTCATATTCACACTAATGAGGAGTATCCCAAAGAGCGGGTTTTGGAAAATGAGACTGATACACGCACGCACGCACACACACACACACACACACACACACACACACACACACACACACACACAAACACACATGCACATATATTGCTTCTCATTACTGATTAATTTTAGTCAAATGCCATGCATGTTTGAAGTGATTTATGGGAAGTGTGCAACAAAGCGAGTTACATGATTTGTTATTTTCTTGGAATTGATTGATTTTATTTATTTGAAAAAATGATGATATACATACACACATTGCAGACATTTGACAGTGATTTCACAAACAAGTCTGAGGCATATAATTATTATTATGGTCCCGACATTATACAGTGCAAAGACACTACAACTTTTCAAAGGTACAGATACTGACACATTCCATAGATACTGACACATTCCATGGATACTGACACATTCCATAGATACTGACACATTC
>JACXGI010018376.1:0-13326 GCA_016801175.1 Esox masquinongy | reverse complement strand
CTATTGCAAGAGGATAGTGATGACCACAGCAGTGGTTTTTATACTTTTCCTCGTTAAATTAGATTTGGTTCAGGTAATCACCTAATCAGTACCTCATTAAGTAAAATGAGGTGTGCCTGTGTTGGAATTTAACAGACACTGGAATGGAATGGCTGCCATACATGTAGAGATGCTGATTTAAGAAAAATTAGGAGTGGTCCCTTAATTTTTTCCAGAGCTGTATACTGAACATGTAGAATTGTTAGCAATTGTCCTAGAATGTCCAAAGATATACTTCGTGTCTAAATGTAGTTAAAGGGATAGTTTGTCGAAAAATCATATTTATCCAAAAGAAATCACTTAACAAAAGTAAGTCTGGAATGGACAGTCATTTTTTCCAACCATCCATTATTCTGCTCTGTCCCCGGCTGTAATTAGCATTCTTAGCATTGTCCAAATTCATGAATGGAAACTGTGCGTCACACTATAGCAAAGCTGCATTGCAAGCGGAAAACTACTCCAAACTACTCCAAAACATTACATTTAGTAATCTGTCATGGTAGCATCGTTTAAAAAAAAAAAATCTGTACAGTGACCAAACAACTGGCGGAATTTGGTCAATCCAAACCAGCACTAGTGAACTATTTCCTACAGCCATTCACACAGCTTGTGTGCTTCGGTGATGACGTCATCGGGGTGGGAGTGAACTTTAACCTCCAGGAAGATACGCGAGGTGAGAGTTTCTCTAGCTGGCCCATTATCGTGAATATCGTTGGTGGACTTCAGTTTTATTTCTATCATTGTGACATGTAACACTTCAATCTACCATTGACATACGATTTAATTGCATATACCGGAATAATGACTCTTGTAAAAGCTACTTAAGTGGTTAAATAAATGAAATCATATACATTAGTTGTCTACCATTGTCTGATTAGCTTTGCTGACATCAATTGAATTGAGTTGAATTGAATTGAATTGAATTGAGTTTAGCTTTGATCTAAAGCCTCTGAGTCAACGTTTGTGCACCAAAAACAATGGACCAGATGGTAGGTTAACATTCATGGGGTTTAGTAGATTAGCTCAGTTCAGATACAAGTAGCCAGGTTGTAAGGAGTGTGGTAGAAATTTTCTTATTCCATAGTATAATAATATCATATTGCTTATTCTAAGTATAATCCAGTCATTCAGTAAGGCCATTATGTGTTTCGGCTCTGCTCACTTCTACAGGATGTGCCTACAACCGCTAGCTATAGTGTTGGCTGAAATTCTGAACATCTTGTTATCTTTCTAAGCCGAAGTTCGCAAAGAAGCTGCTAAGACATGTAGACTAACCATGCAAAGGAGGGGGACACAATGGGCTGTACTGAATGTATATAGACCTGAGCTCAACCTTCAACGGGGAGCTTTTGACCTGACTCTGCTGAGAGTGTTGTTAACTGCTCCAGGTTTATAAATCTTGAATAAAGCTTTACTTGTGAAAAGAATCTACAGTCTCTGTGCCTTTCCCATTTAGTGATTTCCACGACAGGAGCATTGAAGCCACCTCCCTGAAAAGAGTTTCTGCAGGTTGGGAAATCTGCACTTTTTGCATGTTGCTCATCATACTATAGATGATGCAAGAGTATCATCTTTAGTCTGATGTACAACAGACCTAAACTGTGCATTTTGGATGTACAATCACGTTATGAAGCTTAGAAACATAGTTGGCCAAAATTCGTTCATCAGATAAATGACTGCCTGATCGGCTACATCGAGCAAAATTATAGCAACATAGATTACTGCTTGAATCAAAACAGAAAGATAGCACTTTTGTCTGTAAACTGATCAAAAGACATTGGGTATGGACTCGACAAAGACTAAGTCATTCAAGGTCTGCAACATTGGAATCAATTGTTCCCATTCGTTGCAACAAAAGCATTCCGTTTCTGTTGGCATTAGATTGCACGATCCACAGCTACACCACCATCCTCCGGACATTCTGGGCAAGGGATTATGGATTAACTGGTCCACCATTGTCAGCTGCTGTTCTTGCCTCTACTAGTTCAATCAATTCATCCTCTGTGTATTCTGGTTCGAACAAGCAAGGTTCTATCCCCCGGAAAAAAAGCCTTCTTCCTGGTTGTATTAATGTATTTTCCTTTGTCTCTCAAGCAAGTAAACTTTGACTGTCCTTTGGTGAATATCAACGATGAAATAGGCTACTTGCTTCCTGGCTAGCGAATACTGACTTTTGTTTACTGTGACGTATACACCTCTTCTTGAAAGAATGCACTGACTGATGCAATTGTGAACAAAACTGACCGGTAAACACAGGAAGAACCCGTTTATTTGAAATGACAAATATATCATTGTATATAAATATGTATATAAACTTACAAATTCTTTCAATACAACATTGTCATGTTCTTTGAGTTAAACAACACCACTAGTCTTAGTTTGAAGTGTTTTGGATTAGTTTTCCACTTGCAATGCAGCTTTGCTCTAGTGGGACGCACAGTTTCTATTCATGCATTTGGACGATGCTAAGAATGCTAATTACAGCCGGGGACAGAGCTGAATAATGGATGGTTGGAAAAAATTACTATATCCATTCCAGACTAACTTTTGGTAAGTGATTTTTTGGATAAATATGATTTTTGGATGAACTATCCCTTTAACTTGTAAACACACAAATATGAACCAGAAAAGAAAATAGGCAAGCCAAGTTCAGCCGGCCCACAATTGAAAGTGATCAATGTTGTTCCCCACAGTGGATTCGAACCGGGATCGCCCACATGAGAGGCTATGTTTTTAGCCACTACACCATGGAACTGCACGCTTATCAAGTGTTGGTATAGCGTCTCGACATTAGATCATTTTCTCACAGCCGTGGCCATGGAGTCAATATTGGGGGGGACCAAATCAGCCAGGTGGTCTGTGGGTCCCTCCAGAAAAATATTCAAAAATGTTAAAAATATTTTTAACCATCAATATTTACACAATCTGATATTGCTGTGCTGTTGTTCCTACAACATCATAATTAATGTTGCTCCAGGACCATCAATGCAACTGACCTGTAGTTAGTTGGTTACCCTAGTCCAAAAACAGATTATTCCCCTGCCCCCCACCCTATGACCTAACCCCAACCTCAGAGACACCGGTGCCTAAACCTAACCTCAGTGGGGCCTGTGCCTAAATCTAACCTCAGTTGTGCCAACATTAATTATGATGTTGTCGGAACAACACCAACATGGTGATATCAGATTGGTTATCAATATTTGCTCCTTTTCTCAATCACCTCTATGTCACCTGCTCTCCCTGCCCTGTCGGCATCCTCATGCTCTCTCTCTCCCTCTCTACTCTGAACGCACTAGAGTGAACATGAAATAAATACTATCAGTAAACAAGTGGTGTTTCTTGCCATAATGTTCAGGAATGGATTACTAACCATTTCTGATCTGAATAGCAATTATTATTATATCAATAAACAGTGACTCACCTCTTGTGCTACTGTATACTTCTATCATCTGACTGGTACTCATTTTCTCACTGCTCTCAGCTTACTTTCATTTTCTGAGGCTGCCCAAAAAACTGATGAATATCACTGCCACCCTTCCTCTTGTTCATGATGACACTGTGAATGAAAGCTGACTAATAAAACTGCTTTCACTTTAATCAAACAAACACTAATATTGCTATTTGTCATAAGCAAATAGAGCTATACAGTAGGCCTCCACAATACGAATGTGCAATCAATGAAAACGACTACTGTCTGCATATATTACACATGCAGCGCAACATAAATGATTGACACTTTAACTCAGATTTCGGGTGGGCTTTTTGACAAATAAAAAATCATTAACGTAAGACATTTACGTTAGTTTAATACGCACATGAGCACCATTGTTGGTCGCTGGGTGAATGTTTGGCTAATTAGCTTTCCAGGTAACTTTGCTACGATAGATAACGTTAGTGATGGTTTATTGATCAGCACTCGCAAATCGGCCCGTTTTCACCAAAAACCTTTGTTTACACTCCATGCTATTATTGACAACTATTAGCAAACTATTATTTCCACAATAACAGTCCCAGCGCTAAATGACGTTGATTAAAACTAACACAATCGACAGGAAGATAGCCTACGAAACACTCATATTGCATTCTAGTTTTCCACATTCTAATACATTTGAAAGTAATGAGATGGAGTCAATTATTACACAGTGTTCAGCATTAATTGTACCTACAACAGTCGACCAATGGCTTCCGTTGGTGTATGGCAACAACACTTGGAAAAACCACACGCAGAACTGCAGTAAACCGTATAACTAGAAACAGTAGTAATAATAACGTCAATTTGTTAAGTTTAGTTATGATTATGTTTACATTTTCTAATGATTATTTTGGGCGGCGCTGCATTGTTGCCTGTCGTAGCATAGGGCATTTTAATTTTATTTATAATTTATATATCAATATATTGGGGGGGGGCATTTTGAGCATTTGAATATTATATATACACTATTATACATACCAATATACAGCTCCGAAAAAAATTAAGAGACCACTGCACCTTTTTCTTTCCTTTCCAAAAAAGTCGAAAAATAAGGTTTTGAGTGAGCAACAGAAGGGTTAAAATTAAGAGACCACTGCAAGTTGAACACTTCTGTTCCTCACTCAAAACTTTCGTCTCTCAATTTTTTCTGGAGCTGTATATTGTAATTACGGCCTTGCGTCACGCAACGTTTGAATATGTCGCTAGACACCTTTAAGTATTGTGTTAAACTGACTAACGTTTTTTATTAAGTTTATCTCCACCACCAATAGCATCTATGAACTGTAGGGCTTTTGCCACTCGCTGTTTTAAAAGCTTATTAGCCATTGGTGAATGACATTGATACAATAGCTATCAATATAGGTGATGATAACTGACTTTTTTGTCAAGTGAAAAGACAAGAGAATTGTGTAGCCAGCGAGGTTTGTCTATCCTGAACAAATCCTAATGCATAATTCGAAAATCCACCAGAACTGTTTTATTTTAGGCTTCCTATAACGTAGCTAATGAAAGGTTGTAGCCAGCAAAGTTTTTGTCTGTCCTGAACAAATCCTAAGGCATAGTTCGTTTTGACTGTGATGGGGAGTCAAACGCGGGATTTGTTGTTCCGTATTTCGCATCTCTAATCACTACGCTATTGAACAAGGTGTAGTCAGTCACTCACTCACCCACTCAGTCCATGCCCTCATTCACTCACAATCAACTGTTTTACCACATAGCAAATTCCCTGTGGTGTAATGGTTGGTAATCTTATAACTGTACTTTTTAACACTATCACTGACTCCAACCCTACTTCTGTGAACCTTAATTTGGATTATGCTAATGTGAATACTCCACCTGAATTTAAAGCAAGCCCAGGGCTTGGGCTGATGTACAGTACATAGTCAAAGTATGCTGTTTAAAATGAATTTGATTGATATTTGGATTTAGGCCACAAATCCAGATACACTGCTGCCCTCATAAACCTGGTTATATAGATTGGTCAATGATGTGGACATTGCCATGGAAGGCTATATTCTTTTTAGGTGTGAAAGGATAAAGTTGGAGCAGTAGTCATCTATGCTAAATCAAAACTTATAGTATGCCAAGCACTAAATGCCTCTCTACCTCAGCTTTTTGTCTTGTGAATTATTGTTTTGTCTGTTGCCCAGTGCACATTTTTTATGTTGCAAGGATAAACCATCCCACAGCTGCCTTAGCAGCTGCTGTTGATGCTGTGTCTAAATGCCTGGTCCCTTTAATGTTTTCTGAGATGGTTATTCGAGGCGATCGAAACCTTGGCTGGCTAACCCCAGACTCTGATAAAAAAAAGAGCTGATGTATCACTCAGATTAAAGTTAAAAATCCTGTTAAGTCCTCAATAACTGACCTAATTCAGAGGAAAATGCCCCCCACAAATATACGTACACTGTGTGCACAATTATTAGGCAAGTGAGTATTCTGATCGTATCATTATTTCTATGCACATTTTCCAACTCCAAACCATATAAACTTCAATGCTCATTGGATTGAATCATTTTCAGGTGATACGTATTTGTGTAATGAGGGAGGGTGTGGTGAAAGTGAATTACACCTTATATCAAGGTGTGCATAATTATTAGGCAGCTTCATGACCTCAGGTAAAATGTGCCAAAAAAGAGATTTAACTGACTCTGAAAAGTCAAAAATTATAAAATGCCTTTCAGACGGATGCAACACTCTTGAAATAGCTAAACTATTGATGCGTGGCCACCAGACAATCAAATGTTTTGTTGCGAATAGTCAACTAGGGCACAAAAACTGCATGGAGATGAAAAGACGCAAATTAATTGCAAAAGACTTCAGAAGAATTAAACGTGAAGCTACCAGGAACCAGAAGTACAAGGTGTCAAGTGCTCAGAGACATGGCCAAGGTCAAGGAGGCTGAAAGAAGACCACCACTGAATAAGATTCACAAGTTGAAGCATATAGATTAGGCAAAGAAATACCTGAAGACAGATTTTTCAAAGGTTTTATGGACAGATGAAATGAGTGACTCTTGATGGACCAGATGGATAGGCCTGTGGCCATCACTAATGAGTTAGCTTCTGTGTGTTAGCTTCTGTCCACTTTTGAACCATGAACAGAGTCTTTAAACAAAGAAGTCAGGGGAGAATCTTTAATGAGCATGAGTCCAAAATGTTGATCTTCCATAGTTCTTACATGTTCTCCAATGATTACAAAGTTAACACAGTCTTTTATGCCAGGACACATAGGAGGCGGTCAGTGTTCATAGCCAACCATTACACAGACTATAATAAGAAAGATTTATCCTACAAAATACCCTTGTATGGTGTATTCCATCCTATGACCCAAGGGTCTATTCAGAGAGTCCTATGACAATCACATACACAGTTCCTAGCAGGTGGTATGGACAGAGTGTTTGGGATCCATCAGTAATGGGGCATCACATTTCCTACCTAGTGTCCTGCGTATAGAGATAGTTAGTACTCTCATACATTGTGTCAAGCTTAATTCAATACATTTTCATGCCCAATATCTATCAAGTGATACAGGAAGAGGTCCTCAGCATTCAAGAAGGCCAAGATCTTTATGCAGGACAATGCTCCATGACATGCATCCAAGTACTCCACTGTTGGCTAGCAAGCAAGGGCCTTAAAGATGCCCGAATAATGACTTGGCCCCCTTTCTCACCTGACTGAAATCCTATTGAGAATTTGTGGGCCCTTCTCAAACGTGAGATTTACAGTCAGGGAAGACAATGCACCTCTTTGAACAGCATTAGGGAGGCTGTGGTTGCTGCTTCAGCGAAAGTTGATCGTGGACAGATCAAGAAACTGACAGACTCCATGGATGGAAGGCTCATGGCAGTTTTTGCAAAGAAGGGAGGCTATATTGGTCACGCAATATTTTTGAAAAGACACAAATTTTAATTAATTGTCATTTTGTTTTACTTATTTGTTACACTTTAAAAAATGAGAATAAACAAGTGAGTTGGGAGAAATATTTTTTGTAATTTAGTTGCCTAATAATTCTGCACACCAATTGTTGCCTAATACTTCTGGACACTTATATATTCCCCTGAGAAAGATCAAAACTCACTTTTCCTTTGTTAAACATTCAGGTTTGAGGTTCAATGATATTTTGGATTGACATAAAGCATTGTGAATGTTCAACAATAAAATAAATCTTGAGAAATACGATGTGCCTAATAACTGTGCACGCAGTGTAGATCAACTTGTGTTTTTGCAAACAACATTAGTGATCATTGTTAGATATACCAAGAAAAAAGAAATGTTGACACTCGCCTAATTAAGAAGAGACATTTCCAACATTTTTCACAGAATTATATTTTGCAGGATGTATTTTCTTCTGACCTGTTCTCTATAAATCAGGTCTGTGACTTGGATATGGTTTTGGAGCACTTCTCATTCATTTGCATCCCTTTTGCCGATAGACAAGAACCTTTTATCTCATCTCATCTTATCTTCATCCGCTTATCCGGTATCAGGTCGCAGGGGCAGCAGCTCCACAAGGGGACCCCAAACTTCCCTTTCCCGAACCACATTTGCCAGCTTTGACTGGGGGATCCCGAGGCGTTCCCAGGCCAGTGTCGAAATATAATCTCTCCACCTAGTCCCGAGATCTCCTCCCAGCTGGACGTGCCTGGAACACCTCCCTAGGGAGACGTCCTGGGGGCATCCTTACCAGATGCCCGAACCACCTCAACTGGCTTCTTTCGATGCAAAGGAGCAGCGGCTCTACTCTGAGTTCCTCACGGATAACTGAGCTTCTCACCCTATCTCTAAGGGAGACGCCAGCCACCCTTCTGAGAAAACCCATTTCAGCCGCTTGTACTTGCGATCTAGTTCTTTCGGTCATGACCCAGCCTTCATGACCATAGGTGAGGGTAGGAACGAAAATTGACCGGTATATCGAGAGCTTTGCCTTCCGGCTCAGCTCTCTTTTCGTCACAACGGTGCGGTAAAGCGAATGCAATACCGCCCCCGCTGCTCCGATTCTCCGGCCAATCTCCTGCTCCATTGTCCCCTCACTCGCAAACAAGACCCAGAGATACTTGAACTCCTTTACTTGGGGTAACGCCTCATTCCCTACCCGGAGGAGGCACTCCATCGGTTTCCTGCTGAGAAACATGGCCTCAGATTTAGAGGTGCTAATCCTCATCGCAACCGCTTCACACTCGGCTGCAAACGGGTCCAGTGAGTGCTGAAGGTCACAGACCGATGATGCCATCAGGACCACATCATCCGCAAAAAGCAGCGATGAGATCCCCAGCCCACCGAACTGAAACCCCTCCCCACCCCGACTACGCCTCGATATCCTGTCCATGAAAGTTACAAACAGGATTGGTGACAAAGCGCAGCCCTGGCGGAGGCCAACCCCCACCTAGAACAAGTCCGAATTACTACCGAGAACCCGAACACAGCTCTCACTTTGGACGTACAGGGATTGGATAGCCCTCAGAAGGGACCTCCTCACCCCATACTCCCGCAGCACCTCCCACAGTATCTCCAGGGGGACCCGGTCATACACCTTCTCCAGATACACAAAACACATGTAGACTGGATGTGCATATTCCCAGGCCCCCTCTAGGATCCTTGCAAGAGTAAAGAGCTGGTCGGTTGTTCCGCGACCAGGACGGAATCCTCATTGTTCCTCTTCAATCTGAGGTTCGACTATCTGCCGAACCCTCCTTTCCAGTACCTTTGAGTAGACTTTCACAGGGAGGCTGAGAAGTGTGATACCACTGTAATTGGCACACACCGTCTGGTCCCCCTTTTTGAACAGGGGAACCACCACCCCGGTTCGCCACTCCTTTGGCACTGTCCCCGACTCCCACGCAATGTTGAAGAGGTTCCCCATTTTCCCCTCCTGAGATGGCGGACAGTTTTCCAGAAGCACCTTGGTGCCGACCGAAAGTCCTTCTCCATGGCTTCCCCGAACTCCTCCCACACCCGCTGTTTTGCCTCTTTCACAGCAGAGGTCGCAGCACTTTGGGTCCGTCGGTACACTGCAACCGTCTCCGGAGTCCTCCGGGATAACATATCCCGGAAGGCCTCCTTCTTCAGTCGGACGGCTTCCCTGACCACCTGTGTCCACAGGGTGTTCGAGGGTTACCGCCCCTTGATGCACCTAAGACCGTTAGACCACAGCTCCCCGCCGCAGCTTCGGCAATGGAGGCTTTGAACATCAACCACTCAGGTTCAATGCCCCCAACCTCCACAGGGATGCCAGAAAAGCTCCGCCGGAGGTGTGAGTTGAAGATTTTTCGGATGGGGGCCTCCTCCAGATGTTCCCAGTTCACCCGCACTACCCGTTTGGGCTTTCCCGGTCTGTCCAGAGTCTTCCCCCACCCCCTGACCCAACTCACCACCAGATGGTGATCGATTGACAGCTCTGCCCCTCCCTTTACCCGAGTGTCCAAAACATGCGGCCTCAGATCCGATGACACGATCACAAAATCAATCATCGACCTTAGGTCTAGGGTGCTGTGGTACCACCTACACTTATGAGCATCCTTATGTTCGAACATGGTGTTCGTTATAGATAATCCATGACTAGCACAGAACTCTAACAACAAACGACCACTTGAGTTCAGATCAGGGAGGCTGTTCCTCCCTATCACGCCTCTCCAGGTGTCTCCATCATTGCCCACGTGCGCGTTGAAGTCCCCCAGCAGAATTATGGAGTCCCCTACTGGAGCCCCATACAGGACTCCATTCAGGATCTCCAAGAAGGCCAAATACTCCGAACTGCTGTTTGGGGCATATGCGCAAACAACAGTCAGAGTTTCCCCCCCCACAACCCATAGACGTAGGGAGGCGATCCTCTCATCCACCGGGGTAAACTCCAACATAGTGGCACTCAGCCGGGGGCTTGTGACTATCCCAACCCCTGCCCGGTGCCTCACACGCTGGGCAACTCCAGAGAAGAATAGAGTCCATCCCCTATCCAGGAGTACGGTTCCAGAACCGAGACTGTGCGTGGATGTAAGCCCCACCAGATCTAACCGATAGCACTCCACCTCCCCCACAAGTTCCGGCTCCTTCCTCCACAGAGAGGTGACGTTCCACGTCCCCAGAGCCAGCCCCTGCTGCCTGGGTCTGGTCCATCGAGGCCCCTGGCCTTCACTGCCACCCATATGGCAGCGCACCCGACCCCAGCGGTTCCTCCTATGAGTGGTGGGCCCATAGGATGGAGAGGGGGGTGCCACGTTGCTTTTTCGGGCTTGGCTCCAGACGGGGGCTCCGGGCTTCCTCCAGGCAGGGTAATTCCTCCTCTTCCTCGCTTGTGCATAGGGTTCTTTTTTTAACCATTCTTAGTCTGACTCCTCCCCTGAGACCACTTTGCCATGGGAAACCCTACCAGGAGCACTAAGGCCCAGACAACACAGCCCTCTGCTTCATAGGAACACACAAACCTCTCCACCACGATAAGGTGATGGCTCCCGGAGAGGCGTTAAAGAACCTTTTAAATATAAGAAAATGTGGGATTGCTTAAAGCTATCTGAACTCCTTAGGTAGAGAAATCGGTCCTGGGCAAATGCTAGAAAGACTAACTTGGTATCTGATTTGCAATTGAGAAATAGATGTACTGTATCAACTAAAAAAAGCTAAATACAGTTTTTGTTTATAAAAAACATTTAAACAAACATTTGTATTTCAAATGTCTACCAGTCAGGGTTTACAGCTCCGGAAAAAAATTAAGAGACCCCTGCACCTTTTTCTTTCTTTTCCAAAAAAGTTGAAAAGGAAAGTTTTCCATTTGCAGTGGTCTCTTAATTTTAACCCTTCTGTTCCTCACTCAAAACCTTCCTTTTCAACTATTTTGGAAAGGAAAGAAAAAGGTGCAGTGGTCTCTTTATTTTTTGTGGAGCTGTAGTCCTGGTCATAGCACTATCTCTACTGCTTCCCCAGTTTTAAATGATGTGATAAATAGTCTAGCTAAAAGGCAACACTGTACAACACTTTTTATTGATCCATCAAAAGTTTCTGACATTGATGCTCATTCAGAAATCCATCAAGAGGCCTGTATCAGCCAATAATCTAATAACTACCGTTAATGTAATACATTTTAGATTCTTAATGCAATAAAAGTCAATAATGTAATAACTTATCAATAATGTAATAATTAAAATTGTAATAATTGGAGCTAATAATTTAATAATATACTTATATCACTTTGTGTTTAAGTTTTATTTATTAAGTGTCAGACTTCCATAACACTTACTCTTACCGTTGCTTCTTTCAAATAGCTGCTCAAAAACCTGATCAATCCTGACTCCTGAATCTTAGTCCTAACTCTGAGAAAACACACACCTCTCTCTTTCTCTCTCTCTCTCTCTCTCCTTGAGTAGATATTTCAGTTTAAAAAAATGTATAAATTAACGCATGGCTATTACAGTACTCCTCAATTTTCAATGGTACAAACAGTCATTTTTGTTTTATTCTGTAAAATGTCACATTTAATTACAGAAACACTGGAGACAGGTAACCTAGAGGCCCTATCTAATAGCAATACCTAAAAAAGAATTAATATCAGGGGTTTTTTCAATTTTTGAGGGCTCATAACTAGGTAGCTAGATTGTTTTCATTCTCTCCATGGTAATTTGTTTTTGTCATAAACGGGGGGAAATCATCATGGTAGATTGCATGATCATACATCCATCTGATGTTCGTAGGCTATTTGCAAAGGTGGATAACATTTTGACATTATCTGATGCTGTCAAACATTTCTAAATTTGTCAGCATTTTCCCTTAGAACTCTTCTGTAAGTTGCATGCAGTTTTGCAATGTTTTCTCATTTATTTTGGGATTTATGACCATTTCAAACTATACGTTGTAGGTAGCAGAGAGGCCCTACCAGATGGAACATAAATACAGGAAATGAATGGACACAATCCATATTCATTACAAACAATGGTAGGTATTTGTTATGTTATGAAAGATACAGTGAAAATAACTACATTTAAGAAAATAGGGCATCTCGGAGACTATAACCCTTACGCTATTTTACCAAATGAACTAAAACTGTCTAAACAAGCTAGATTTTGCTCTAGCTTGCTTGCCTGTAAGTCGCATAACGCAACTCTCCTGCTTCCTGCATTTTGCCAACCTTTCTTTCTTTTCTTACTTTTTAATTTTCTCTTAATCTTCTTTTAATCTTTTACATTTGTTTCATTTTTGTTCTATAATTGTTTTAATCATATTTTTACAATTTTATGTAATTTTTAAAAGAGGAGCTCAGCATAGTTCTTTTGTAATTTTGAGTGATTTTTTTATGATGGAGGAGCTAAGACAGCTGTTGGAGGAACGGATCAACCGCTTAGAAGATTTAGTCACCAGAGCACTCCTCCGGTCGGACTGTGAGTTCTGTCCGGTAGATGAATCAACAAATGCTAATGCTAACATAGCAAAACAGGCTAACCTAAGGCTAGAGAACTCTAAAGATTTCCCTATACTTGATAGAACGAAGTCAAAACTGGTGAACAGATCAGAGCAATTTCAGAGCGAATGACTTAATGAGACAATAACACAGCTTGAAATACGTGAGAGTGAACAATTCATTGACTCTGTAGCAGCTACTCTAGGGCTTGAGCTACCAAATGCTAACGGAGAGACACAGATTGGTATACAAGGGATTACTTCAAATCTTGACCACTCTGTCACGGACCTGGCTGACACTCTCCCCTGGACATGTGCTAATGCCACTGGATTAACCGCAGAGGCTTTCAAACCAGCCTTCCCCAATGACACTGACACATCTTACTGGCACAGCACCGGGGCTAGACCGAAGGCATCAACTCCAGCGGGGAC
>JACXGI010018375.1:0-13332 GCA_016801175.1 Esox masquinongy | reverse complement strand
GGGGGGGGGGGGGGGGGGGGGGGAGGACAAATACCATTGAGATGAGAGAACTAAGGAAATCTAAGAAATCTTTCAATGTGACACGCTGAATAGCAGTATTGGTAGTGATAGGTGAGCTGGCAACACCAAAAAAGGGACAGCTAGGACAGACAGCTATAGACATCCATCCATTATCCAGACCAGTCATTCAAACAGTTACTACATAAACCTATAAACAGTACAGGACCTGATAGGTGGAAACCTGCTAACTGCATTGGTTTTAAAAAAAAGATATGCTATAGCTACTAGACAAAATCTCCCTCAAAGCCTAACTCTGTCCGACAATGTCTGTCAAATCTCTCAACTCATCCCTCTTCAGATGTTTCCTCGGCGGCACTAACAGATTTTGGTAACGGCCCTGTATTTGAACTGAAAGCCCCAACCCCAAGGCAAGCCAATGCCTTACCGGGCATTATGGTCTTCTTGCACTCGTAGCACTTGGATGAGTACTCATTGGCGTAGCACTCGGTGCAGAGCATCTGGTCATCCTTGGTGGAGAACGGTTTGTCCACCAGCGAGCTGCTGCACTTGAAGCAGTGGAAGCAGTCTTCATGCCAGTGACGGTCTTTGTAGGACAGGTCCTAAAGACGGTGGATGGGAAATAATGTGTCAGTGTGCATCTCCGTCACTGCTGGGTTCATTGAACCAAGTCAACATTTAAATGGAACTGATTCTAACTCAATGTGTCTCTGTCTCAATAAGCTTCAGTACAATCCTATCGTGCTCTGTTGTTTCCAATTCTGTGATAATAGGTCAGTGGCTGCTTGTGGGAGTGGCTTCCTTCTTTTTTTGTGCTGTGTCTGTTTGGCTCTTGAAATGCATTTGCACAGGGTTTATGGAATGCAGCGTTTGTGTATAATCTGAGTGAAATGTTCCAGAGATTCAAGAGAAAGCCTAAAAACACATATTTGAATGCCGGAACATGACGGTTAGAGTGACAAACAGCTACATTTATAATGAGACTTAATAGAGTCTCTGGAACATGAGAATAATTTTGCTGTATGACGCACAGAAGCTTCATTATGCATTTAAAGGGCTCGGTACTGATGCAGTAACAACATTAATGTCTGCATGTAAATAAGGAAGAACACAAAAAGTGAAATGTACTTCAAAACAAATGTATTATTATTTTTTATACTTTTGCAGGTCCTTAAACTCAAAATCCATGATGTGACCATCATAAACCAATTCTATATGTTACTCCTGTAAAAGCAAATGAAGGGCAAATAAGGGCAAAGACCAGTGAGTCTGTCTGGGAAAAACTGGACTTATTGGTTTTTAACCTGTTACATATTTTTCATATCAGTGCAGATGATCTACTGTTCTACCATGGCAGGGACCTCAGGTAATTACATCTACTGTTCTACCGTGGCAGGGACCTCAGGTAATTACATCTACTGTTCTACCGTGGCAGGGACCTCAGGTAATTACATCTACTGTTCTACCGTGGCAGGGACCTCAGGTAATTACATCTACTGTTCTACCGTGGCAGGGACCTCAGGTAATTACATCTACTGTTCTACTGTGGCAGGGACCTCAGGTAATTACATCTACTGTTCTACCGTGGCAGGGACCTCAGGTAATTACATCTACTGTTCTACCGTGGCAGGGACCTCAGGTAATTACATCCTTAATGTTTATGTATGGGAGATGAATGTTGACAGTGTACGAGTAACAATATGTGACTAATTAAGTACCTATTAAGATTAATGACTGAGGTGGCATCAGATGTGACACACAGCATCAGACACATTGTCCTAAAGTCAGAAACACTGAAGCAGAGCATTGGCGGATGCTCTGGCCGAGCCGAGGACAGTGACAAACAGCACAGATGAGCCTGCAGGCCACTCCTCCCCATCAGCCTGCAGGCCACTCCTCCCCATCAGCCTGCAGGCCACTCCTCCCCATCAGCCTGCAGAAGTGCTCCAATAGCAAGAGTCTTTTGGATGCCGCATCATCAGATGATCTAGATATTTGTGTTCTAATTCAAAGGATTCTTCTTCTGTTTAAAACCTGGGTAATAGAAACTAGGTTTTGGCCTAGCGAGTTGAGACACTGCTGAACTCTACACGACCACATTCAGGAAGAGGGCCGTACACCTACCCTGCTGCTACAGCCAATGGGCTTGTTGCACTCTTCACAGGTGTTGGAGTACAGGCTCTCGTAGCACATCACACAGTAAGGGTTCTCTTCCCTCAGCACATACTTCTTCCCAAACAGGGACTCCTTACAGTTATTGCAGTCATAGCGCTCTGCCATTTTTGATGACACCTCTCACTCTGTTCTCTTGCCTGTAAACAAAGAGATATACTTTTAGAGTTTTTTTTAATGTATTTCCTCAGAAAACATCAGATTACAAAACCCTGATACATTTGTAAATTATACATTTAAAATATAACAAAATATGTGTATACAAAAAACTGTGAGCGTAGATTTTTTCTGTGTATGTAAGATGCTGTGTTAATCTCTCCGAAGTCCTTGCTATGCCGTCAGACGTTGCTATGTCAACCTTTTAATGGTAAATTTCCTGTTTGCATGAGTACACTACAATGTTTATTTTGAGATTGGACAGCCTGTTATGTCCCAAGTCTGATCTGGGCCCAGCAACTGTCCTTTGGCCCCTGTAAGGCCCTAGCTAACCCCTGGTTATACCTTCAGGGCAGAAGAACACAGGGAGATGCATTGTGTGTGTGTCCCCTCCATCCTGAACAGACATCCTAAATGTTGATGTCAAACCATTCTTTATTGTGTTTTATTTCTACAGGATAGACACCCACAGGTCCATGATGCAACTGGGCAGAGAAGCCAACGTTTTAACTTAACACTGAGTTACGGAGTGATGCATCCTGTTGCTTTGGGAATGGATGTCTCTTTCTGACGATACGGAACGTTCTTTTCACAGGTTTTCTCTAACATAGGTCACTAGAACTGTGGAAAATATCTCTCTCTTTCTCCACCTACACTGTGCACCTCTGTTGTTTTCTTTCCTTCTTGGCTTGAAATGAAGCAGGATGATTCAGGATGACAAGATAAGTGTTTGGAGAAATGCACTGAAGCAGCTGTCAGGCAGGGTGTTGGTGTGCTGGCTTTGATGTCCCTTACTCAGTGAGCTGAGTGTTGAACAGGGCTGCACACACACACACACACACACAGACACACACACACACACACACACACAGAGACACACACATACACAGAGACACGCACACAGAGACACACACACACTCACAGAGACACACACACATACAGAGACACACACACAGAGACACACATACCTCCTCGTTCTCCCAACTGTCTCCTCTAAACATGCCACAAATCCTCAACATAACTCATATCTCCACAATTGGAGTTTAGAGATTTTGTGGAATTGAGTGACATTTAAACACATACCTTTAAGTAATTCACCTAGCATTAGCATTAGTGACTACATAATTTATTTAAATTTTTGCATATTAGAGGTTTTTAGTTTAGATTAAAGTTACCTTTATTTTACAAATAACAGGTTCCAATATACTATCTAATACTGATTTTTTTCAGGTTTATTTGAACAGTCATTACAATCTAAGAACTTTGATATCTCAAGAAATAGGCTAATTCAATCAAACTTGCATTGCAGCCAATTGTCATATAGTCTACCAAAGCAGCACGTCAAATGCAGAAAACTCTTAAATGCAGCTGTCACACGCTGTCACACGCTGTCACAAATAGTAATTTAAAATAAAACAAATACAAATCTAATTTTAGTTAACTTCCTCTTCCATTTCTCTACCAAAACAAAGCCCTCAATTCATCCATTGTAAATCAGAGTCATGCTCCACCTCTTTGGAACTAGTCAGAAGTAGTTCAGACCCTTTCACCACAGTACACAAATTCATTCATTAACACAAACAAGGTTTGTGTTCCACTCAGTGTCCTGTTTAAGACTACAATGGTTCTCTAGTCTGGTTCTATTAACATTGTCATTCCATTACAGATCAGACCTAAGTCCCTCAACAACCAGCTCTTCCCTTTAGCTCTTATCTGCCATTGTCGCAGTGCCAGAGAGGCCCACCAGCCATCCGGACTGCCTTGACAAACAAGGCAAATAAAAGACAATGATGAAACCTCAGGAACCCTGCCATGAGGACAGGCTTTAACCATATCTGGCAACTGTACAGCCCATCCTCTATCTAAATCCATCTGTACTGCACGTCTTTAGCTGACAGCTTTCATTTCGTTTTGTTTCAATATAGGGAGTACAATCTCAGAAGCAGTCGTTAGAGAGGGCTGAGAGGTCATAGCCTGAAGTGAGATGAAATCTGCTTGTAGCCTATCTGACATTCAATTGTACATTTGAAAACGGAGTGGAGACTACTGACAGGGCTTTTTATGAAAATAACAGGCAAATAGTTTAATGAATCACAGTTACCGATATCTACAGTGTGTCTATTTCTAAAAATCTGAAACACATCTTCAAGTAATTTATCAAACATGAACAAACAGTGCCTAATTCCAAAGCTAGCTCTACATAATTACATCATTTCACAGAGCATTACCCCGTTTCCCACAATGCATCACCAATCTAAAAAGCCAAAAGTGCTGCCAAGGAGAACAAACTCTGGCCTGGAAAAGTAACCTGTAGCCGTACGGCTGATCTTCAGGTGTGTCGCTGCACGTTAACAAGAAGTCAACAGGTGGAGGCCCAGTGTAACCACAGGAAAAGGAAAAAGGACATTTTCTAAAGGAGGCGACCGTGCCCAGTGTATCGGCTCCGGAGAGAGAAGTGCCCAGAAAGGCATGGTCCTACCTGTGGGATCTTCAGACACAGCCTGTGTGCAGGGGGTTTCTTCGTGGAGGAGTCAGGCGAGACTGAGAGAATTCGTCTCAAGTCTCTGTTTTATTGGATTAGCAGTGGCAGTAGGGCCCGGGAATGGACAGCAGAGTGGCCAGGGTGGGTCGGACCAATTTATCTGTAGCTATAAATATAACTGAACTACCGAGCCTCACTGGCTCTGAACCATCACCACCCATAAGACAGAACATGGCCTTGTTATGGCTTCACTGGTTAGTTTAGAAATAACACAGTCACCCAGCTAACCGTACAGGCTGATCCACCGCCCAGCTTACCCAGCATAGTCAGAATGTGAGCCGGTTTTATTAAATCTAATTGATCAAACCATCGATCCAGGGGCTTTCAATAAACCACTTATATAAGACTCTACCTGTAGAAAAGGGTTATGCCTGTAGAACACTCTATTTTTCTGTGAGGGCTTAGTTATGTCCTAACAACTCTGTGGGCCCCATTAAGTCTGCAAACCACATTGTACTGCCTTGAAAAGAGATAGAATTTCTGTCAGAATGACTGCCAAGATTGGGAAGAAAATTAATCTCCGTAACAGGTGCAGTAAATCCCAACACAAATAAAAGACCGGATTAGGTTAGAAAACAGTACCTAAAAAGTGTTTTATTCATGTTTAGCCTTGAAAAAATCAACTAATTAATTTATATTTAAAACATATTTAAAAATAAACAACAATCTTAAAGATTTTCACCAAAACCCATTACCTTTACAAAGAATCTTTGAGTCCCCAAAAAGTTTTTTGTGTGAAACCTTCTTTGTAGAACCCTACCCTTTTTCAAAGAACGTGCTAGAAACTATTGTCTCTGGAAAAAAGATGAGGGTTTCATCCATGTAAATCATACTTAATAAGTGGACTGAGCAAAATCCCCAATAACCCAACAGACCCAATAGAAATCTTTCAAGCAGTAAGGCAGAAAATCCGACTTGAAACAGTTAAAGAACCTCAAAAGGCACTCTGTCGACATGCTTCTAACATACTTCAGGTGGAAATTCCTGATTTAATTAGTTCTCTGAAAAGATGAAACACACTACATGGCTAAGAGAATGTATCAAGTCATTGAAGTCATGTGACTCAGGAGGATCTGAGGATGGCATTCAACTGCAGAGATGGATGTACAAGGGATGATGTTAAAGATGAGCCTAGCATTAAAGAATTGTTTTTTTTAGGGAAACCAAAACTACAATTAGAATCTACCTAAATGCAAACAAGCTATTTGGATGTTTTGCCAGAAGAAAGCCTCAATACTCATCAAGACATAATAAACATGTTTGTCACATACTCTACCTCTGTCTTTCTGATTGGAACAGAGATCCTCAGTCTCTGTCCTTTCTGAGCTTTAGCTCAGCATTCCATCGAGTCCTGGAATCCCTTCCAGACCTGGAGCTAGGTGCTACGCCATGTGGATAGGTGACAGTGGGTTCATTTACCCAAGTCATTCACCCAAGCCACTTACTGCAGTGAATGCATACATAATTGATACTTCATTGCTAGCTTATTGTAGACATTTGTATAACTCTATCATAAATGTAGGATTTACTGAGATTTCTCAGCTGACATTGCTTTAGTTGCCCTCATCCAACCAGAAGAGAAAATTATCACATATCATGGTTAAAATACTGATATAGTAAAAATATTGAAATGCCTAGTCATATGGAGTGTATTGAGAACTCTGTTTGAAATAGATGTCCTATCAATATTATTTCATTGTTGTTCCACTTTATTCTACTCTGCATTGTTCTATTTTTTCCAACAGTGGTGCGTTTCAGGTGATCCGGGCAATAAGCAACATATTTTCCTGTCATTAGGTCATTAGGACTGTAAGATCAAGCTGATAAACAACACCACATTTCAAGTTTTGCTCATCTTCAATAATCACAGAGGAAACAGTATATGCAGTACTGTAGAAAGGTCATAGGCCTCCTGAGAAAATAGTTTAAAGCCATTTCTCAGAGTGTTAATGTAACATAACCTGTTGTGGAAAGAGTAAGGAGATCAGAATTCTTTACAAATGCATTGTATATAACACTATATAAACAAATATATTTCTGGTAAAATATAAAAGGTCTGGTAAAATATGAAAGATGAACTTAGCTCATGAAACATTCAAAAGTTGAGGTATATTATCAGAATGAATGGGTTCATATCAATCATGTGTATGCCAAAAAATAGTTGACATTTCCCTGCTTTAAGTAAGCGTGAGTACTCAAATGCATTATTTCTCTATAATTATTAGTCTTTCTATAACACTTCTGTACGTATTTCTGAAAACCTCTGTGGTTCAAACAGTAATGTAAGGGAAACTGGCCCTGGGATGGGCAGTTCAAACAAGTATGAAGCCTCCAAAAACCCTGTTGATTCCAACTATTCAAAACTCTAGTGCAAAGGCCTTGGGGTAACTCATTTATTTCCACTTTAACTGTATAACATCTGCACTGTTCGCCAGTCGTGTTCATGAAGACATGTCTTTGCCTGGATGCCAGAGGACCGTCACCTGACCCGGGAGGTTTGCCAGGAATGCTGGGACCTGTCAATGAGCACTCTGTTATGAGAGGGGAGACAGGCAACTTATCAACGGCAATAAAAAAAATAGTAAAATCAAATTTGTGAATTTGAACACATTTTTATGGGGTCATGTGGACAAAACAGTGAATCCTGTTAACCCATGTTTTTTCCCTTCAGACTGGTTATATGTTGCTAATTAAGACGCGTAAACACGAGTAGAACATTGCTTCAGCGAGCCTTGTGATACACACATCTCTGGGGTTCAGTTCAGCTAGGGCCTGGATCTGGGACAGGGCACCTAACTGAATCTTGACTGGCAGTCCGTTTCCCTAACAGGTTCAAGGGGCAAAGCAGGACTAGGTCTAGTCTTGTTCCCCATCTGGCTCCATATCAAAAAAGAAAAGGTTACGCCAGCTCCTGATCACATGTATTGCCCTATTACACTAATGGAGCCCCATTTCAGGTGAAGACTTTTTTTGTCAGAACCATCCTTTTCAACTGTAATAAAAACTAAGAATTAGGTGTCTCCAAAGAGTTGGTGTAATTGGATTCGAATAAGAGTACAAATTGGATTTCTACAAAAAGCTAAAGAGTTAAATTGAATTTGAGTTCCTGCTGGCTTCAGTTCAGAGAGGCAGTGGTGATGCTTCCAAAATTCAAAGTCTTGTTCCTGCTCTCCGTTTCATAACTTCAGGCCTGGCAGAGAATGTGTTTTCTGTCCATTTCTCAAATGAAATCAAACAAATCAAATCTGAGTTCACAGACACATTGGTCACCGACACAGAGTATCAAACGCCGCAGCAGGTGTAATGAAACGTCCTCTGTGCTTAGCGCTGGCTGCCCGTACCGTGTGCTAGTTCAGAAATGTCCAAAGGAATCCAAATCGACAATCCAAATGACGCGGCGCCAGAATGGCCACATGTGCGAGCATGTATCAGATTAATTCACACACAGGATGTAGCAAGGTCATACCAAGAATCATATGAACTGCCGTGGAGAAGTTAATATATTCTGAGCTGAATGTCGAGAACCCAATAAGTACAATGTGGTGTGTGTGTGTGTGTGTGTGTGTGTGTGTGTGTGTGTGTGTTTGTGTGTGTTCTGAACCATAAGCTAGATTTCGTATCTTCAGCGCCCTGCTTTCTACTGCCGGCCCGCATCCGATCTAAGATCAAACCTCAACGCCCCAGGGCAGATTGTCCTTTCACATTTTTAGCATGCAAAAATCCACGTTACTGATCGACTGAATCTGTTATCACTCACTGACCAACTAAGTTCAAAGAGATGCAATTGAATGTCTGCCTAGCGTGCCTATTAGAATTTGGGCTGACGTTTTCAGCGGGGCATAATGAAGTCTTCTGAGGGGCTTAACGTCAGTTTACAAATAAAACCTTGCTGACTCTGCTTATGCAATTATCAAGTCAGGGTTGTTCTTTAAGACTAATGATCACATGAGCCTGGGGATCTTCTCCTTCGTTCATGTGTTCATCCTTCCTCACGAGTTCCGTTCAGCCTCAGCCTTTTACTGTGTCAACAAATGTTATTGTGTACTTAAGTTCCCAGAATCATATGACACGAGTTCATTTTGGAAGATGCTGTGTGAGACACAAATGATTCCTGGAAATCAAATGTGTCATTACTTCTTTAATCATCAAAACACACCACCATCAGTTGAATAAGTTCAGCGTCTCAGCGTGATGTCCAAGCGTTCTCTCAACAGCCTAAAACATTATCGTTATCTGTAACTCAAGTCAGGCAGGGAAATCTCAAGATATTTCAGAATTGGGTCTTCAAAATCAAATTGTGTCAAATCCAGGTTCCACATCAATATTTCACAGAATACGATTTTTGATGAAAGAAGAGGAGAAGTGCTAGAGGAATGTTGTTTTCTCTTTTTCAGGCATGTCTTCAGCACTTTGACCTGAATAGGGAGGGCAAGGGTTAACAAAAGGCACAACAAATCCAAGAGATTACTGATGTTTTGTTTTTGGTTAAAACATACTGTTGAAACACGAGGAACTTTACTAAAATTAATTTTATTTCAATGTATTCACAAGTATTAACACAAAAAATTTAATCAATGATGGATTCGCAAGTATTAACACGAAAAATGTAATCAATGATGTATTCACAAGTATTAACACAAAAAATGTAACCAATAATGTTATTTTCTCAATATCATGAAGTTATGAGTTTATTGTTATAATAAATATAATTAGTTCTTGGGCTTGTTGTCGATTTACAATGTACAAATTAATTTTCATATAATTATACTTATATATACCTGTGGCTGAATCTAGTTACTACTCCTGTTGTAGACCCTGTCCACTAAATTAATTTCCATGGCTTTATGGGGCACCATCGACTAATAAGAATTTAGACCAGGAATTTAACCCTGTGTTCCCCCCACTCTACTTTGTGTGTGTTCCTAAATTAAAGAGGTCGTATGTCCAATTATTACTGTACTACTATCAAATACAAGCATAATTGATGAGAAGAGGGCTGCAGTTATGTTTCTGGTAATGTTTGATATACATTTTTCTACAAAATTGTAAATGTCTGTAACACCAGTGGTCTCCTCATACTTGCTTTAGACACTCGCAGTACTGTCAGTTTGTCGCAGTACTGTCAGTTGTCACAGTACTGTCAGTATACTGTCACAGACGCTGAAGAGGACTGGAGCTGAGGCAGTGGAGGAGAGAGGGAGGGTGGGGGTGTCTGAGTGGTACTTCATTTTGACTATTGGTCAGTAAAAAATATTAGAGTTTGTGAGCACTTGGGTTTCCCATAATATGCAACCCTTATGATGTGTACTCAGCACTCCGGACCTTTGGGGAAAAGCTTCCCTGAATCCACGGGTGCTTTTGCAACCTGGAGATGTGCATTTGACATTGACCTTTCTTCCAGTTTTATCCATCTACTATAACTCTGAACAGTAGGTATACTGTATTTGGACAAGGCTATCTGATTCTGCACAGGATGGCAGTAAGAGATTAAATGTGAATTATTTCTTAGAAAGAAAAGTAATGACGAAAATGTACTTTTGTCACGTTTTAGACATTTCAATTTTTGCATGAAATAATGCATAGGTTGCCTTAGTTTATCTCTTACGTTCTGTCACGTGCAGAATCAAAAAGCATTGACCAGCTAAATTTAGGCTGTTGTCCAGAGTTTTATTGTACTGTACACTCAAACTAACACTGCGGAGAACATAACCCCTTGACATGTGCCACATCAGTAATTCTGCCACAAATGCTAATAGCTGTTAATACCCGGGTAGCGTAATGAACCTATTAATCTATATCATGTTTGTTGACAAGGGCTAATTGAGTTATTATTGATGAATTACACGAGATCTGATGGCAATCTACAAAATTTCAAAATTGCACATTGTGTATCTAACAGCAAATTGAGATTGACTTCCTTGGCTGAGGTCAAATAGCCGATGGGCACTAAGCGGCTACTCAGGCCCAGAATTTGTTCTCCACTTTATGCTAGAAGAGGCACTGTGTTTATGTGTGACAACTATGACAAAGATAAGTATGAGGAAGGACCCCAAAAGGTAAAAAATAAATAAAAAGGCCTCGCTGATAAAGATTTATCAAATCAAGAAAGAATTATGTTTTTTAAGGACAGCAAAGACTAACAATTTGCCACGGTATCACATGCTAGTGTTATCACATATTTTCTTTATGCTACTAATCTGAGTGTCATGTGTAAGAAAAGTATCTCTTCCTAGAAACACTCCAATAATCTAATAATACTGGAGTTAAGTGAGGGGACAAACAAACCTGTCCAGTCAAAAATAAATGAAAATGCATCCATTCATTACCGCACATCACCTGATCCATCGTATCCTGTTTTCATCTGAGGCACTCGGCAGAGCATGGGCACTTACTAGATGACTTAGTAGCGGAGTCACCTTCCGCATTTCTCTGAGTAGTAAACATTTAAATAAAACTTGTGGGACTAAATTGCTGATATTGCTTTTGTAATTGGCTTGACTTACTAAAATCGAGGACAACGTGTTTGAGATTACGTGTCCTTGAGAGCTAAAGGTTGCTGAAGTTTTGGCCTTCAGGAAAAGCCAAGTTGCGGATTAGCGCTACCAGCATGTGGCCAATAGTCTGCTCTGATCAAACCTACCTCCAGTATATTCATGCTGTGTAGGACAGAATAGTGGTTAATGAGAATTTTTGCCAGAAGAGAATTGAGTCAGATTTGAACCCATGCTTCAGCAGTACATGAACGCTGGACCACAAGAGGCTACGGATAAGATGCTCTGTTTTAAAGGTGGGATTTCACCCTGTCTGAAAGTGACCTTGTCCTGTGTCATACATATCACGACAAACCACCATCCAAATGAGGTTTGGGGGTGCGGCAGATCGTTGAGAGAAAAAGGGGATGAACTGCTCCGTTTGAATAGGCTAGAATTGGTTGTCTCTTTAATTTTGTGTGGTGAGCAAATTATTGGTTTGTAATTTGGGACTTTTCAACTGGAAGATTTCCGTGGGATGATCATGTGACTGGAGTGACTTTAAGAGCCTCATTCCTAAAGGCTGCAGTCCAATCACAGAGTGATGTTAACTCTGTTCACTGGCATAATGGATATCACCGCTGGTGGCTGTGAAGCGTCAAATTTAACCAACACAACGACATGTTTGTCTCGGACTGTAACATCACTGGTCATTCACCTTTCGAGGTGTGTAGCTAGTTAGCTGACTCCACTGCTAATAAGCTAACTCTATCACTTTCCCTTGCTTGGACAAGTCCACTCAGATCTGACTATGTAAAAGTTATTCAAGGGCTTAGGGTTTAGGGTTGAGGGGCTGTCAAAGTCGCATTTCAACTGCAACTGAAGTATCCAAGGATCTTAAAGGTCAAGTGGGGAAAACAAAACTGTTTTCACACAATGAAATTGTGAGAATGTTTTCGGCCTCGGGTGGTCTGGTGGCCTCTACCTGCTAGTACACATGTACTGGTACAGTGTGCAGTTGATTAAGTGTCACTGATATTCAGCAGGCTCTATATTACACTCTGCCTCACCTCTGTCCATTAAAGCATGAAATTACCCCGCAAAATAATATCTTTGGAAGTGTGAAAAATATGATAATGCCCTGTTTGTGTAAGAGCTGTTTAAAAAAAAGGCTGGAAATGTCAGTCTGTTCAGGTGAGATAGAACCTTTGACACAAATTATGAAATTACTTTATGGCTGTGTTTTTAATTATTTACGCATTTTCCTAATACCCAAAAGATCTGATTAAGCATTTCAATGGCACAATAATAATTAACATATTTTATAGACATATAGAGAAGTAGCAATATGTTCAATGTGTTCTCTTTTTGTGAAAGTAATCTATGACAAGGTTGGTAGAAACATTCAAGTTACTTACTGCTGTGTATTTAATTGTTTACACATTTTCCTGTATTTAAATATTTACTCACAAGATCTAACTTTTCAAGGGAGAAATTTCAAGGGAGAAATTATTTAAAAAAACAGACCTATTTTTTTTATAGTTAGACACACGCAAAAATGCGATGTGAACATTAAATTATTATTTACCAATACAGTTACAAAGATTGCATGGGTGCTTAAAGCACAACAAATTCATAACATACTGAAAATGCATGTTGATCGTATGAGCATCGGTTGGTAAACAAAGATTGGACTAGTTTTGTCTGGATAGCACCAATAATAAAAAATAAGGAAATGCCGAAAAAAAGACACCCGTTAGTCTGTACTGTAATTTATTATTATTATTAGGCTATTGGCACATGCGTAGCGAGTGACACGACCATTAGACCAGTTTGTTTTTCTTCGAATGTTTTCTAGGCTAGTTGGTAACAGTAGTGTGTGTGTGTGTGTGTGTGTGTGTGTGTGTGTGTGTGTGTGTGTGTGTGTGTGTGTGTGTGTGTGTGTGTGTGTGTGTGTGTGTGTGTGTGTGTGTG
>JACXGI010018374.1:0-13306 GCA_016801175.1 Esox masquinongy | reverse complement strand
AGGTGTCAATGGTCGTCTTTTGGACAGCTGTCAAGTCAGCAGTCTTCCCCATGATTGTGTAGCCTACAGAACTAGACTGAGAGACCATTTAAAGGCCTTTGCAGGTGTTTTGAGTTAATTAGCTGATTAGAGTGTGGCACCAGGTGTCTTCAATATTGAACCTATTCACAATATTCTAATTTTCTGAGATACTGAATTTTGGGTTTTCATTAGTTGTCAGTTATAATCATCAAAATTAAAAGAAATAAACACCTGAAATATATCAGTCTGTGTGGAATGAATGTATACATTATACAAGTTTCACTTTTTGAATGGAATTACTGAAATAAATCAACTTTTTGATAATATTCTAATTTTATGACCAGCACCTGTATGTTGTCTTAGTACTATTTTCAAATAAATACAGGGATGAATCATTTGCACATCATTGCATTCTGTTTTTATTTGCATTCTATGCAGTGGGGTTGGAAATGGGGTTGTAAGTAAAACCACAAGTCCCTTCTTCATTCATGGCTAAATTAGGAAAGGGATGATGTAAGCTTGCGAGCCACCTATAGACAACAACCAAATGAGATTGTGTCTTAAAATGTGTATATTTTAGTCCATTTTAATTTTAATTGACTTAGACAGTATGGAATGATAGAGGAGAATTGAGGAAAACTCACGTAAGATAGCTAGTTGCCAACTCAGCAACAGCAGCTAGCTAGTGGTGGAACAAATTCAACTTCATGTGTGATGCGCTGGTTAGCAGCAGCATCCTTATTCCCTTTTGTTTCTTGTAAGGTTTGATTGGCTGGCCCAGCTACATTAGCTTGTTTAACTGATCTTAGGAAGCTAGCTAATGCTGAAAATTTTCTTCTAGTTTTGACAGTCAAATTGCATGAATAATGCTTATTGTTGCACAAAATGCTTTAGCTAAATGTATAATTGTACAAATAACGTCCTTATCAGAGAATGTCAGTATTATTTACAAATTTCAAGTCTTTATATTTGAATTCACTCAGATAGTGTTAGTCAATGGACCAAATGGCCCTGAAGATTGTGCCACAATGTTTCATTACATGGGACATTACCTTTGGTTAATGCAACATTGTGTTACATTTCATTATCTTCAGGGAACCATGAATAATGATTGCAAACCATTATTGATTAATGCATGTCTGTTTGTAAATAACCTAGCTGTTAGTATTTTTATAAATTAAAATAAAAGTGAATCTGCCGAAACGAAGATCCAATCGCTGTTTGGTAGCGAGATTAGATTTTGGCGAGATCCAGGCGCTGCCCACGTTTCACTCCAGTGCTCATGTACTGCAGCAGCATGGGTTCGAATCTGACCCTCTGCTCTTTCAGCAAAAACCCTCTGTATCTCTTCCATATGAATCTGTTAATAAAAAAGGCATAAAGAAGTGTATATAGATATGTTTGGCATTATTTTAAATTGTAGCATAATCCTGAAAAATGCAGTTTTAACGTGGGCAGCCCGAACACAGCGCGAGACAAGCACCTGGTAGCCATATTTCAGACTCCTGGCTGCCCACCGAGTCAGAGCAACATCTCTGCTGCGGTGACGGAGTATGACAAGGCCTGTTTACCAATCATACCCTCATTAGCATGATTAGTGTGTGTGTTTGCATGTGTGCGTTTGTGTGTGTGTCATGTCATTACCAATATTATTACATTAGCATAGCAGAAGGAGCAGTAGAGAGTGGTATGGAAGCGGGCTGAATCATGCCATGAATCACCCACCTCCACCCTTTTCTGTCCTCCACCCTCCGACTCTGCCCCACTATCTGTATGTGTTCATAGATACATAGATACTTTGTGTGTCACTATGTAGCGAGAATTTAAGTAGCTACAGTTATTTCCGCGTTATTTTTATTGGTAAACGCAGTCTTTCTTTTTGATTTGATTTTGCTCTATCAATACTAGCATGCCTGTTATTATAATGTGTTTGTGGGTGTGTGCCAAACGTATGAACCAGCCCCCTCATCCACTGTCAGCTCAGACCCAGAGAGGACCGTGTGGAGACAAAGAGGAAGAGAGAAGAGGGAGAGAGAGGGAAAAAGAAAGATGAAAAAGAGAGAGAACAAGAGATTTGTTAAACAAGATTTCACTCAATGTGACAAGCGTTACATTTAAGTCAGCGTGCTGAGTTCTGTAAGATTACTCTACACGTCCAGTGTAGATTACTCTACACTACAAACAAAGCATGCAGGATTTTGCATAATTAGGCCAATATCCAGTATAAAAAAGAGAAATTCAGTTTTGGAAACATCCCCATCCAGTTTTGACGTGAGCCCTTCTTATGTCATTACCAAGTCCTGCAATTGCAAGAACTGACCACAAATAATCTGTTCTCATTGAGAAGGACAGATACAAGAAAACCTGGCTTCTTGTCGAGAAACAATTAGAGTTGGGTTTCCTGAAAAATTATATAAAAAAATTAGAGTTGACAATTTTTCCCAAATGTGATATCATTCTTAAAGGTTTCAGAAACCTCTCAGATGACAATAATCTACCCATCCTTTCAGGAGAGGACAGAGATCTGTGGATTGGCAGCATACTACATTGCTGGCTCCCAATGAATACGAAAGACTGTTTGGCAGACAAATAAAACGGCACATCTTATGCCATATATTCTTTTTATTGTAGGTTTGATTTAGCTTTGATTTCTGTCTAATATCATTCTCTTTTGAATCCTAATAACACACGGGTGAATAATCTTCTGCGTGAAGATTGAGAACTTTCCTTTTGTCAAAGTAATTTATATTTTTATTAGAGTTTTATGTTTGCTTTTTTTTTAACCTGTCTAATGTGTCCCTATTGACATACCATTGTTTGTTTAAAAAGGGCCACCATACTTAGACGGGTGTACATGGTGGTCATGCTGGCTAGATCACGAATGAGACAATGTTTTAATGACACACGGCTGTTCATATAGGACAGGTCTCGTTCTGTCCAGCCCAACATTAGAGACAACATTGTTATCCTTTGGGATCTTTCCATGTAATGTATTTGCAACATTACACAACTGAAGATGGTTCTGTGATCGTAGCCCAATGATAACTAAGGAAAGGGTGCATTTAGACACTCACAAAAGTGTGTAATTGTGTGTGATAGCTTAGTGATGAATGGGTGAATTTGTTAGTCGGCAGAGAGACAATGATAGCCCAATGAGAAATGGCTGGTCCCGTTCACATACAGAGTGGTTGATAAACGGGGAGGTGAAGGAACACACACATAGGAGCTGATTGCTTCTTTGTTTTCTCCTGGTAGCAGGCTCATTACTAAGAGTTATGGGATGAGCCGCGCTCTACATCTCTCCAGGCTTGTTTCAGTAAAAGAGGAAGGAGGGCACACAGTGAGACACACAAAGACTCACTTAGTTCCTTCTTGTATTGGACTGCGTACTCCCCTCAGAGTACTGTATTCAAGACAAAAAATGCTTATTTTATGTTTTTTTATCAAAGCACGCATACACTCACTCACAGAAACTCAGGCACGTACACACACTCAGTCTACTGATCCCAATAATGTAGCGGGCTTGTCTGAGTATGGATACAGTTGTGTATTGTGTGTGTGTGTGTTCCAAATCAATGTGTATATAGCAGTCATATGTCCTCTCGCCAGCAGTAAAACTTGATAAATTAGTCCTCAGAAGATTTTTGGCCCCAATAGGGAAAGAGCGAATTTTGGCCCGAATAGGTTCACGTACAACTGAATATGTTGTTAGAATTTGGGTTATCTTTAGGTTTAGGCATTACAGATTTAGGTTATGGTTAGGTTTAGGGCTAGGAGATGGGAAATTGGATTCCTCAGTTTTGAGTCCCCACAAGGATAGAAAATTTATGGGGATTTATGTGTGTCTATGTATACTCAAATTGCTATCAAGGTGACAACCTTCTATACACTGTTTAAGGGAGTGTCACATCCTGGCACGGTAGGCCTGCCACGCCAGTGACATCCACCTGTTTGTTGTTATCCCCTCACTGGTGTTCCTTATCTTGGTCCCCATTTAAGTTTCACCTTCCCTAGTGTGTCTTGTCGACGATTCGGTTTGGATTCTGTTCCTTTTTTGTAACGTTGTTCTGTTTTGTTAGTTCTTTTTAATTAGAAGTCCTCCGTTCTCCCTGCACCTGTGTCCTGCAGCTCAACTGTAATGTGACAGTGAGGATATTTTGGGACAGTGAGGACCTTTCTGGCCAGTCCTCACAGGCTTGGGATTCGGTTTAGGGTTTAGGGTTTAGGGGATAGGATATAGGGAAAATCTTAAGAGGCACTACATTTCCAGCTCTCACTTCAAATGCAAAATCGGGTATTTGTGTGTGTGTTTGTGAGGCAAAAGTACAATTTCTGATGTTCAGGCATAGACAGAGATATGGAGACTTCAGAAAGTATTCTGTTGTTGTTTACACAGAATCATCTCCCTGTGAGTTCTGCCTTCTTTTCGTGTTATTTTCTGCTCTGCTCTGGATGCCAGGAGTTCTTGATGTGTTAAACATCATTGCTGATGTGTAATTTAAGGTGGAATCTGCAGACATTTATGCTGCAAGTGGTTTGTTGTTTTGAGTCTGGCTCTCATGTAATGGACCTACAACCCACATAAATGGACCTGCTCTATACTTTTATAATAAAGGCTATGCGAGAAAATATTGATTTTGAAGTGGAACACAAGTTTGTTTCATAGTCAGTGCGGAGATGCTTCTGTACCTTATCATATAATCATGTGTTAAGAAACAGAAAGAAAGACAATGAGACAGACAGGCCAAGGAAAGAGATAGAGGAAAAGAGAGAGGTGTAAGTACAGTCCATTATAATGGTGTCTGTCCTTCACATACTAATCTCCCTCAGAATGGTTTGTGTGATGAGCACAGTTATTCCCTGATGGCCTTCTGTCCTTACATCTCTCTCGCTCTCTCTCTTTCTTACATCAATTTCCTCTCTCTCCTCTCTCAATCAATTCATACCGGCCCATGGGAGGTTTGATAAAAAAAGAGGAAAGAATTGATATTGAACACTTCGATATCATGTTGGGTGATGACAATGAGTGCTGAGTTTCCAACACCGGTGGCATACTAAGTGTGAAAGGTTAACTGCTATACACGCACTGAAGAGGTCAATGGAGCGCAACCCAAACCATGGAATGTAAAAATCTAAGTATGGATGTCATCCCCAATATATGTTATTGTGTTCTTCACTAAACCACTGCATTACAGCTAACAACAGCTTTCACTATAACCACTGATTTCTGTGTGCTGGCTATGCTACCAGCTTCTATGCATTGGAGGTAGCATTAAGCAGACACTGTCTGAATATAAAACTTTGTTGGATCCGTTAATTTGACTGTGCCAAAGACAGCATCCTTCTCCTGTCCCCCCGGCCTGGGGGGCTTACTAATACTTAGGATTCAACCATATTCGACTGGAAAAAGTAAAATAATGTATTACATTTCTATCTAAGCCATTGCTTAGTGTCTGCTAGAATTAAACGGCCATTGTTATCAACTTATTGGCTGTGGATTCAAACCCACAACCTGTTGATTAGTGGCCCGATGCACTGACCACAAGGCCACAACATGGAGGTCAAATAACTATTCACAGTAACAGCGCTCGATAATAATGGAATACACACTAAATCAAATGGAGATATTTATTTTTAGTACTGTGGCACAGCATGTAGATTGTGTGTTAATGGATACATAGAATATAGTTAGATGTGGTAACTCACGCTTGAAAGGACATGTACTGTATTCTTGACTGTGTTCTTCACCAATGACAGTCATCAATGACAGTCCACATTGAATATCGCCTTCATTTTAATGTAAAACCATTTATTTGTTTTTTTAGATTTCTATTTAGAAATTAAACAACTAGCCGTTTCCACAATCCGATTGCTTTGTTTTAAGCTAATTACAGGGATGCTTGCTACAATGTTGATACAAGAACATTCTGTCTAGTGATGGATAATACATTAATTATAGCACTGTGTTTCAGTTGTGTGCAGTATTGCACTACTTTTCTAACGCTCAACTTTCAGAAAATTATTTCCTAAATCAACTGATGTTTTGCGATAATATCCACTCATAAGCATCTCACTAAACAGCAGGCTATCATATGCATATCATATGCATATCAAACAACTATTGATGTCATTTTTTATTCATAATGAAATATAATGATTTATGTTAGAAGAGTTCCATTTTGTGATCACATACATCATTTTGTTGCCCATGAAATCTTCTCCCACCTCATAGGGAGATATGAAATGTTGAACAGTTACAGTGCACTTCTGAGAGAAAGTGTCCAAAAGCAATATCCAGGTATTTCACAGGATTCCATATAATGTACAGTTAAGTTGTTATGATTTGACAACAAGCAACTATAATAAATGTAAAGAATGAAAATAGTTTAAAGTCACATGGTTTATTACAAATCCGTGAAGACTCCAAGCACAACAAAGGTTTTGATTCAACTTGCAAGTTATATTGACATTTTGCACAGAGTACATACATTTTTTTATATTCCTTGGTATTGGCCCCTGTGGGAATTAAACTTACAAGACTGCCATTGAATGCACCACCATCTTACAAAGGGAAAAATATATGCACATATTACCCTTATGTCACATGGAAAGTCCTGTTGATTATTTTTTATGATTTTGTAACACCTCCAAGCTGCCCACTACAAGAAATGCTCATTGGTAACTCAGTTTATAGAAACACCTATCAATGTATTGTGTGCTCTCAGCCGTTGGCTGTCAGCCCAAAGTGAGCAGTAGAGGTCAGCAATAACAGCATGCATCCGGAGGTTGTTGGCTGTCCTCTTTACACCAAAACAGAATGCAGGCCGGCATTTGGCCAGCTAGCAAATTTGGCCTGTCAACTTTAAAATGTCAATTACAGCTTTTGGCCTGTCAACTTCATAATGTCAATGACAGCTTTTGGATACCTGCCTTGAATCCATATACAGTAATTCTTATTGAAGATACAGGCACACTTCAATCAAATATAGATCAGAAAATAATAATAATAAATCAATTGTATCCCAAAATGTACTGGACAAAAACCTGGATGTTCCGGACTGTCATCAGAACGTCTAACTAAAACATTGGATGTAAGAATCTCCATCATGTTAGTCTGTCACTCAACTAGACTTTCTAATGGACTGAAGGACTGAGGACTAAGGGACATGTCAGGACTAAGGGACATGTGACGACTAAAGGCCATGTGAGGACTAAGGGACATCTGAGGACTAAGGGAAATGTGAGAACTGAAGGACATGTGAGGACTCAAGTCCATCTTGGCTTCCAGCTAGGCTGCTCTGAGATTTCTCTCACTCTCTTTCTCTCTCTCACTCCCTCTCTCTCTGCCTTTCTCTTTGTCTGTCTCAATCTCTCTCTCTCTCTACATGACCTCATATTAAGGCCAGAGACTGCCACAGTAAAGCTACTGCAATGTCGGACGTGCTGCTAAGCCCTGTTCTACGCTTGACTTGGGCTTAAAATGGGCAATCTAAGCATGGATTGAATATCAGACTTACTGGTACTTAGCTATGGAGAGCACAGACTGTCAGCTTTCCCAGTGAAAGTACAGACTTGTCAAGTTTCCGCCTCAATTTGTTTTTTGGAAATAAATGTTGAAACTCTCCTAATATCCTGCTGACTGGATGACTACGCTCTCACCTGACTGCTACTAAATTGTGTTTGTGCAAAAGGTTTAGGAGGCTTATAAAGTGTGTGTGTGTGTGTGTGTGTGTGTGTGTGTGTGCATGTGTGTGTGTGTGTCATGCAATAGTTTGTCTATATTGTAGTTGCATTTTGCGGATGGTGGGATGGGCTGCTGTCTTTCTACCCAGGCAGAGAGGCTGGGCCTCAGGAACCACCATGCTCTAACACCCATCCTCGCACGTCAGTCACACACTAACAACACTGTACAAGTACAAGGATGAACACAGACAGGATGGACATTATGCACAACTTTTATTCCACTATTTCAACTAACCTGTTTAAATAATTAAAAAAAAGTCAATTCAGTCAATTCAGCAAGAACCCTAATATTATTGCTTTTCCTTAAGCTTTGTTGGAGGTATAGCTGAGTTGAAGCTGTCATATTCGCAGATGGCTCCCGGCATATCGATGGCAGACACTCCTATTGGATGCACTGAGTTACATTACCAGAAATCATATGGAAGCTCTAACACTGGAATCTCAATAAGGCTCATTTACGATGCCTCATTATTATATCATTTTATTATTTTTTTATTTGAAGGAGATGATTTCTACATGGCCTAGACTCTCATTCAGAGCTGCAGGGGATTGGATTTAGAGACGGATGTCCTTCTACAACTGCAGCGATGTGCTGCCCAGTCATGGTGGGTTTAGGCAGCACAGGATGTGGGCCTAAATGAGACTGTGTGCCGGTGTGTTCTGTATGTGTGGGGACCAGTGGTGCCTCCTGCCCTTCTCATCTTCCTCAGGTGTAGTCGTTACATGTGGCCGGTGGTTCATTCACAACACTGGGTGAGTTTGGGGACCCTGGTGTGCTACTCAGGCTGACAGATGGGCACAGCTGGGCTGTGTTTGTGCACTGCCCTGTGTGCGTTCCTCCGCCCGTGCATGTGTGCATGACCCTGTGTACGTGTCTTGGCCCGTGAGTGTGTGCCCCTGGGTGTGGTTTTGCAACTGTCTGTTCAAGCATGTGGACCTCTGTAGGTAGGTGATGAACTGATCTATAGCCTATTAATGAGTGTTTTCATGGTCTTCTCTGCGTTCAGTCAATAAAGTTGTCAATTCTTTTTTTTTAGTTCAATTTGGTTAGATTTTAATTAGATTTTTTAAAGTAGGATTTCCTAGTGTTCTTTTTAGGAGCTGATGATCTGCTTGTACTAATGATGCATGTTAATGGGACTGGAGACCTAGACTTCTGCTCTGGGAGGTGTAGACAGTATGTTAACAGAGACCTAGACTTCTGCTCTGGGAGGTGTAGATAGTATGTTAACAGAGACCTAGACTTCTGCTCTGGGAGGTGTAGATAGCATGTTAACAGAGACCTAGACTTCTGCTCTGGGAGGTGTAGATAGCATGTTAACAGAGACCTAGACTTCTACTCTGGGAAGTGTACATAGTATGTTAACAGAGACCTAGACTGCTCTGGGAGGTTACAGGTAGAGAGTTATGGTGAAGCAGGGTAACTGGAACAACACATTGAGCTACATCAAGCAGACAGATAACACTGAAAAACATCCTGAAGGACTGGCCATTGCAGAGAGCCCTCTGCCTCCATCAATCACATCACAAATGTGATCTGAGGGAGGAGAAGAGAAGGGAGGGGAAAATACTGGAGCCCCTGGAGGAGGTCTGGCCCTGGCCCCGGTCACAGTCCTAATCTATGCAGTGACCCGTGGGATGATGTTCAGGGGAGAGGACACCAACAGACCACATTCATCATGCTGACTAAGATAGGCCAGGCGCTCACACACAACACACACGTGTTTACTTAGCAATCTACATGGGGACACCAAAGTGGATTGCCCTTAACAAATCTTACTTTTACAGGTCCTTTATCCGAACCTTAACATCAACTTACCCTAACCACAATAACCTGATGTTTATACCAAAACTTACAAGGCACTGTATGTATGCATGTGTGTATTTGTGTGTGTTTCCAAAATAGTTGGTCTAGTTAATCATGTATGGTAACATTCAAATGTTTAAGTGTGACTTCAACTGAGCGACATGTCAAAATTAACAGCCCTTCTTTGCGGTTTCAGTTACATAACAGGGCTAAACATTGTCAAAAACAAATCATCAGGAACTTTGTTTTATGCATTTCCTCAATCTGAGAGATGAATACATGAGTAGTCTAATATATGCCAGTTACAGCAACTGTACTCATTAGATGGACAACAAACCTTTTGAACACTGTACCAAAAAATATACAAACACTCTTGTGTTACTGAGACACTACTAAATGTAACTGATGGATTTATTAGATTGTGGCTCGAAAAAGACGACCCTGTTTCCTGTCTTCCAGGAATATGTAACTTACTTGTTTGTACCTCAAATGGTTGGGGTACTACAGAGGTTTTTGAGACTAATGTATTTTCCAGAACCTTTCACTCTGATTAAAAATCTCATTGTACAAGCCATTCAATATGCAATGCAATACATGTAAAGCAATCAATGCACCCTAGACTGTGGGTGTATCAAACTTGTGTATACCGAAGTCGGTACTCGTAAAACCTGTCATGACTTATTTATTGTTACAGGCCAACAAAGTGATTGCTCAAGTCACGGATAATTTGGATTTATAAGTGACTGATAAATGTTACCTTCTATTCATATTAACTAAAAGCATCTATGCCATATAGACATCAGCGAAGATAGTCAGGTTATTTTTGGCTTTTATACACTGGATTTGTTATGATGACATTAAAATATATTGGATCTTGTCATTCATTTAAGCATTACTCCCCTTACCTATAAAAATAGTCTGAATTACGCATTAAAACCTTTGCATTATTTAGGCTAAATTTGCCAATGGGCATTTCCATTGTTTTTGGTTGAGTTCCATTGGCCATTACAACAGCATATATATACATAAATGTATTCTAGCATCAGGTTCGGAAGAGCCAGCCGAACACAAAAAAACCAGGAGGTCTCTAACACAAACACACACTGAGCTATTTATAACAGAACGTGATGACGTCACACTCGCATGCAAGACAACTGACTTCTGGGGGTGCATAAAGAAGAAACGATGTGGAATGTGTGAGGTTGGTTTTGTTGCATTTCATTTTAAAGACATTCTCTTAAAGAGATTTACAGGAGTATCAAAAGAAAAGTTGGGGTAAACTTTCCGTATGAAATGGATTTTTAAAATCCCCTAAGGAAGAAAATAATTGTGGTATTATGCGAAGATTTGTTTTGTCTCCAGATTTCATCTAGATCATGACTCAATATTTAAATATTAGTTCAATAATTATTTAATTATAAAAAAATAACTGAAATAACAGTTGATTGCTGAGCACTAAAAAATCAGACAAACATTTTATCACACCCTGAACTGGCTGAAATTCCTTACACAAAACCACGGCATAAAGAGATCTTCACAGCCTAAACACTGCGTAAAGAGATTATCACAGCCTAACCACTGCATAAAGAGATCAACACAGCCTAACCACTGCATAAAAAGATCTTCACAGCCTAACCACTGCATAAAGAGATCAATCCACTGCATCATAAAACATGTCCAGCATAACCACTGCATCATAAAACATGTCCAGCATAATTTCTGATCCCTGTATTATATACGGTGCATATGTAAATTGTTTGTATAAACCATGTGAATCTCCCACCCCTTATTACCATTTTCCTCATCTTTCTGTAATGGTTTTCTATTTTTCAACCCATCTATCCCATCCCGAGAAACATTAAATCACTCTTGCCATCCATCATTTGCCTATTTAGTTCACCTGATCAATCTCATCACCCTCTACCTTCCACAGATCAGCCATCGTCCTCTGTTTTTATTGTGTTATTGTTTAATTTTTGCAAAACATCTCTCCATTTTATGGTGTCTTATATCAATTGATTTTGCCCCGAAAAAAGTATTTTCCAAGAGCAACATAATATTTCTTATCATCTAAGAATATTGATTGGATAGGACGTTTTTTAATCTTTAAAAGATACGCAAAACTGAGATCTTGAATAAACCCTCAAAATTGATTGTTTATCTGTTTATATTTTTCAGAGCAATTCATTTTTGTTATAGGAATCTCCACTGAGCATTGTCTCTTATCCAAACATTGTGGAACACTGCATTCCCACAGTGTAATCAAAGCAGCAAGAGAAGTGTCCTAAGGAAATAACTATGCAACTGGGGAATATTTTTCATCTTTTTGAGGCAGTTAGAAATATCTTGAGGAAAGTCTGGCTTTTTGCCCTGTGACTCAACTTCTGAAAGGCACCCAATAAGCACAAACGCTGAATGCAGTATATACATTGTGTCTATACAGTCATGTGAAAAAGTACACCCCCTAAAAAGTAGTTGTATTTTGTATTTTAGATTTGTACAAATGTTAGATCAGCTAAATTCCAACTCACTGATAAGTTAAATTACAATTTCTTTATGATGAAAAATTTACCCAACCCTACTGTTACCATCACCATCATAAAATAGTACACCAAAACAGGTGCAAGTGATAAGAAAATCATTAGAGAGTAACTTGGGAGGGTCCAGCCTTGTGTAAAGATTAGAAACTTAGCCTTGTTTGGACTTAACCACATGGATAAGCGGTAAGACATCATGCCATGATCAAAAGACCTATCCAAAGTTCTCCAAAGACTATTGACAAAGCCATTTCCAAACAATCATCTAAATATTGAAAAAATCCCAGACCATCGGCAATCTACGTAGGACAGGTCATCCCACCAAAGACCTAACCGAAAGATGCTCATGGAAGTCTCTAACAACCCCAGGGTAACATCAAGGGATCCATAGGCATTTCTTGACACTATTAATGTCAAAGTACATGAGTCAACTGTCAGAAAGAGACTGTAAATACTTGGCCTAATTCGGAGGTCAGGAAGGAAAATGCCTCCACTCTCAAAAAAGAATATCAGGACATATCTGATGTTTCCTAGACAACACCTGGGTAAAGATCAAAACTACTGGAACAGTGGGTTCTGGACAGAGGTGGAGATGTTTGGCTGTAATGCCAGATGCTATGTTTGGCGTAAACAAAACACTACCTTTTAAAACAAGAGCCTCATACCAATTGTAAATCATGGAGGCAGTAGCATTTTGGTTTGAGGCTGCTTTGCTGTCTCAGATCTTGCAACAGGTCAACAATCCAAAACACACAAGGAAATCTACAAAAAAAATGGAGGGTTATGGAATGGCCGAGTCAAAGCCCAGATGAAAATGCTGTTGGGAGAATTGAAGCATGCCATGCATGCAAGAAAGCCCTTGAACCAGTTGAACAGTACTGTAAAGCAGTGTGGGCAAATAATCCTCCCAGTAGATGTGAGAGACTGATAGACTGTTAGAAGAAATGGCCTTGTGAAGTTATTTCAGCTTCAGTTATTTCAGGGGGCATCACCAGCTATTAAGGCTAGGGGTGTACTTATTTTCAGCACTATGAAATTGCATTTCTGTTGGTTTTTGATGAATGATTGCAAAGGAAAATCTTTCTGTGTCATAATTAGGCTACTTTTATCTGTCAATGTTGATCACATATCCATGGGTCCAAGTGAATATCACATATCCATGGGTCCAAATATGTGGGAAAAAATAAAACTTTTCAGG
>JACXGI010018373.1:0-13340 GCA_016801175.1 Esox masquinongy | reverse complement strand
TGACCTTGGACCTCAGAAAACACAGTGGACCAACACCAGCAGATGACATGGCACCCCAAACAATCACTGACTGTGGAAACTTTACACTGGACTTCAAGCAACGTGGATTCTGTGCCTCTCCTCTCTTCCTCCAGACTCTGGGACCTTGATTTCCAAAGGAAATGCAAAATTTACTTTCATCAGAGAACATAACTTTGGACCACTCAGCAGCAGTCCATTCCTTTTTGTCTTTAGCCCAGGCGAGACGCTTCTGACGCTGTGTCTTGTTCAAGAATGGCTTGACACAAGGAATGCGACAGCTGAAACCCATGTCTTGCATACGTCTGTGCGTGGTGGTTCTTGAAGCACTGACTCCAGTGCAGTCCACTCTTTGTGAATCTCCCCCAAATTTTTGAATGGGTTTTATTTCATAATCCCCTCCAGGGTGCGGTTATCCCTATTGCTTGTACACTTTTTTCTACCACATCTTTTCCTTCCCTTCACCTCTCTACTAATGTGCTTGGACACAGAGCTCTGTGAACAGCCAGCCTCTTTAGCAATGACCTTTTGTGTCTTGCCCTCCTTGTGCAAGGTGTCAATGGTCATCTATTGGACAGCTGTCAAGTCAGCAGTCTTCCCCATGATTGTGTAGCCTACAGAACTAGACTGAGAGACCATTTAAAGGCCTTTGCAGGTGTTTTGACTTAATTAGCTGATTAGAGTGTGGCACCAGGTGTCTTCAATATTGAACCTTTTCACAATATTCTAATTTTTTGAGACTGAATTTGGGGTTTTCATTAGTTGTCAGTTATAATCATCAAAGTTAAAAGGAATAAACACTTGAAATATATCAGTCTGTGTGGAATGAATGTATACATTATACAAGTTTCACTTTACAAATGGAATTACTGAAATAAATCAACTTTTTGATGATATTCTAATTATATGAACAGCACCTGTACAGTATCTCCCAAAAGTGAGTACACCCCTCACATTTTTGCAAATATTCGATTATATCTTTTCATGTGACAACACTGAAGAATTGACACAATGGAAAGTAGTGAGTGTAGCTTGTATAACAGTGTAAATTTGCTGTCCCCTCAAAACATCTCAACACACAGCCATTTATGTCTAAACTGCAGGCAACAAAAGTGAGTACACCCCTAAGTGAAAATGTCCAAATTGGGCCCAAAGTGCCAATATTTTGTGTGGCCACCATTATTTTCCTGCACTGCCTTAACCCTCTTGGGCAAGGAGTTCACCAGAGCTTCACAGGTTGCCACTGGAGTCCTCTTCCACTCCTCAATGAAGACATCAGGGAGCTGGTGGATGTTAGAGACCTTGTGCTCCTCCACCTTCCATTTTAGGATGCCCCACAGATGCTCAATAGGGTTTAAGTCTGGAGACATGCTTGGCCAGTCCATCCCCTTTACCCTCAGCTTCTTTAGCAAGGCAGTGGTCGTCTTGGAGGTGTGTTTGGGGTCGTTATGTTGGAATACTGCCCTGCGGCCCAGTCTCCGAAGGGAGGAGATCATGCTCTGCTTCAGTATATCACAGTACATGTTGGCATTCATGGTTCTCTAAATGAACTGTAGCTCCCCAGTGCCGGCAGCACTCATGCAGCCCCAGACCATGACACTCCCACCACCATGCTTGACCATAGGCAAGACACACTTGTCATTGTACTCCTCACCTGGTTGCCGCCACACACACTTGACACCGTCTGAACCAAATACATTTATCTTGGTCTCATCAGACCACAGGACATGGTTCCAGTAATCCATGTCCTTAGTCTGCTTGTCTTCGGCAAACTGTTTGCGGGCTTTCTTGTGCATCATCTTACGAAGAGGCTTCCTTCTGGGACGACAGCCATGCAGACCAATTTGATGCAGTGTGCGGCGTATGGTCTGAGCACTGACAGGCTGACCCCCCACCCTTTCAACCTCTGCAGCAATGCTAGCAGCACTCATACATCTATTTCCCAAAGACAACCTCTGGATATGACACTGAGCATGTGCACTCAACTTCTTTGGTCGACCATGACGAGGCCTGTTCTGAGTGGAACCTTTCCTGTTAAACCGCTGTATGGTCTTGGCCACCATGCTGCAGCTCAGTTTCAGGGACTATAGCCTAGGCCATATTTATGTAGGGCAACAATTATTTTTTTCAGATCCTCAGACTTCTTTGCCATGAGGTGCCATGTTGAACTTCCAGTGACCAGAATGAGAGAGTTTGAGAGCGATAACACCAAATTTAACACACCTGCTCCCCATTCACACCTGAGACCTTGTAACACTAGTGAGTCACATAACACTGGGGAGGGAAAATTGCTAATTGGGCCCAATTTGGACATTTTCACTTAGGGGTGTACTCACTTTTGTTCCCAGAGGTTTAGACATTAATGGCTGTGTGTTGAGTTATTTTGAGGGGACAGCAAATGTACACTGTTATACAGGCTGTACACTACTTTACATTGTAACAAAGTGTCATTTCTTCAGTGTTGTCACATGAAAAGATATAATCAAATATTTGCAAAAATGTGAGGGGTGTACTAACTTTTGTGAGATACTGTATAATGTTAACAATATATATTGTTTTTGGACAATGCTTTTATTTATATATATATATATATATATATATATATATATATATATATAGATAGATATTGATATATATATATATACTGTTTGTCACTTGTTTTTTAATATTGTTTTTATTTTGTTGTTTTTTTTGCTGAGAAAATCTCAAAGACATAAAGCTATGCAGTTTCTGTGTGAGTGTATGGACACAATGATCAATAGTGTAATTGGCTGCGATGCAAGGGGCACCAGGTAAAATCCTGCACAGGGCACCAAATTGGTCAGGGCGTGCTAAAGTGTTACTGAATCACATGACTGAAATATCAGCAGATAAGGCGACATTTAGGGTAAACAGACTACTTGCAATACACGCTGAAAATGTAACCTATAGCAAGGCGTCTACTACTGTAAACATTTGTACAGAACTTTACATTGAACACAAGTACAGTGGATGTAAAAAGTCTACACACCCCTGTTAAAATGCCAGGTTTTTGTGATGTAAAAGAATGAGACAAAGATAAATCATGCCAGACCTTTTTCCACTTTTCAATTGAAAATCAAACTGAAATCTTTGAGGGGGAAAAATGAAAAATAAAAACCTTACAATAACCTGGTTGCATAAGTGTGCACACCCTCTTATAACTGGGGATGTGGCTGTGTCCAGAATTAACCAATCACACTTAAACTCATGTTAAATTCATGACGTCATTACACACCTGCCATCATTTAAAGTGACTCTGATTAATCACAAATAAGGAATTTCTGGCAAGTACTGGCTGTATTCATGTATTCTAGATTCATATCACATAAAGTGAAACATCTCAAGCCGTTTTTGTTTCAATATTAATGATTACGGCTTACAGCTCAAGGAAATCAAAAATCCAGTATCTCAAAATATTAGAATAAAAAATGTATAATACAGAAATGTCAACCTGAGAAGAGCTCTAATTAGCTAATTAGCTCAGCTAATTAACACCTACAAAGGTTTCCTACGTATGTTCATTGATGCACTTAATAATTCTTGCACTTCTTTTGCATGAATTACTGAATCAATGTGGTGTGGCATGGAGGCAATCAGCCTGTGGCACAGCTGGAAACCCAGGTTGCTTTGATAGTCTGTGTTGTTGGGTCTGGTGTATTTCATTTTCCTCTTGACAATACCCTATAGATTCTCTATGGGGTTCAGGTCAGGCAAGTTGGTTGGCCAATCAAGCATAAGTATTACCATGGCAGCAAACTAGTTACCAGTCGTTTTGGCACTGTGGGCAGGTGCCAAGTCCTGTTGTAAAAGGAAATCAGGATCTCCATAAAGCTTGTCAGCAAATGGAAGTTTATTAATATTGTGGCTCTAAATAACCCTTAATTAACCCTTAGGATATGAGGTACCTGTGCATGTCTCACACACACACGGATCACACTCACACACCCTTACACCACACACATGCATGTACTTGCAGCTCACACTAGCACACACAAACACTTTAACATACTTTAATTCGCAAATAACTATACAGCATAAAGGATTTAAACATTTTAAAGACTGTTGGTAAACACAAACAAACACACACACAACTATTACTGCTGCTACTATTTATAGTTTTTGCATATTTTGTAGTATTTATTTTCTATATTATTCTACACATTCCTATGTAGATGTTCCGATTGCCTTTCATATTGTTATGATTACTTGTTTGTATTCATGTGTATTCCAGTGTTGAGAGCAGTCTCTGAGAAAGCATTTTGCTTACGTTTACGTCCTATACTCTGGGCATGTGACAAATAGACTTTGACAACCAGCCACTTGTTGCTAAATTACTTAAGTGTTATGGGTCAATAGGAACATAGCATGCATGTATTAAAAAAAATGTTTTTTGTGTGTTCATTAACTAGGATGTTGCAGGAATCAGTACAACCCGAGTCCCCTGGTTTTCTAGTACCAGCGCTGTGAGGAAGGACAGTAATGTAGGCCTAGCAGAGATAGAGAAGAGTGTGGTAGAGGCAGAAAGAAAACAGTGATACACAAATGTACTTTGGGTTTGTAATTAACTCTAGAGTAGAGGGGAACACATACGACAATACTCCTAATGATATCTACATGCTGAACACATTTAAATTAAACTGTACATTATAACAAGGATAATCAGACTGACAGGCAAAATTCACAGAGAGTGACAACAGAGATGAACAAGTAGAAACACCAAATAAGCAGACAAGTGACGACAAAGAAAAACATACTGTAGAATGACAGTCAAGACAGTGACATCAGACAAAATGTATAGACAGAGAGCACACAACAACGGTACAACAGACTGAAATGAACAAACATTGTTTTTAACATATTGTACTGTATGTGTGCATTTGTTATAAACATGTGCTCTTTAAAAAGTAGTGAGCATCGTCTGCCAGTCACTTATAGATTAAAGGTTTAAATAACTGTACTGCTTATATATTATTTTAGTAGCACTACCATCAGTACACAAAAGTATGAAGCGAATACGTGTGCCCATGGGTGGGGATGTGCAGGGGTGGTAATGTGGGCTGGTGTGGCTACAGTGCCAGGGCTGAATCTTTGTCCTAGTCCGCCCCTGATTTTACCCATGACAAATGTGTGGTGTTTTTAATATTGTCTCCCCCCACACATTTGTGTTCCCTCAACTCCCAAATTAAAGGGCTCCCCACCTCCAAAATCCCAATGTAACCACTATCCACAAGTAGGAACCAACCCTCCTCTACCTTTCATATTGCAGTAGCATTGTCAACATTATAACAACAATTACATTTTTACTGATCAAGCAGCAATGACTTTTCGAAAAATCCTGTGTGTTCTGTCCGAACAAGCATTGTAAATTATGTTAAAAAGAACAAATTTAGGATTGCTTTTGGGCAATATTGATAAATGAAGCTCCATGACTTGAAAATCATTCTCAAGCCAGACCTGCTGAACAACTTTTGAGTTTGGCACAGAGCCAGGAAGCCACAGAGCACAAGCCACTGCTCTGAAATAACTGCTCAAGGAAAACAAAACCAGTTGTTGTTTCTCTTTCTCCAATGTGTGTGTGGAAGAACTGGCAGAGGCCTTGAACTTGCTCAGTTGTTCAATCTGTTTAGATCTACTGAAGGATCCAGTGGCTATTCCATGTGGACACAGTTACTGTATGGGCTGTATTAAGGACTGCTTGGATCAAGAAGATGACAAGGGCATCTACAGCTGCCCCCAGTGTAGACAGACCTTCATGCCAAGACCTGTTCTAAACACGAACACCATCCTGGCTGAATTGGTGGAGAATCTGAAGAAGACAAGATTCCAATCTGCTTCACCTGATCAATATTATGCTGGACCTGGATATGTGGAGTGTGATTTCTGCACTGGGAGAAAACTCAAAGCCATCAAGTCCTGTCTGATGTGTCTGGCCTCTTATTGTGAGCTTCACCTACAGCCTCACAATGACGTGGCTCCATTAAAGAAGCACAAGTTGGTCCAAGCCTCCACAGAACTGCAGGAGAAGATCTGCTCTCATCATGACAAACTACTGGAGATTTACTGTCATACTGATCAGCAGTGTATCTGTTACCTTTGTATGTTGGATGAGCATAAAGGACACAATACAGTCTCAGCTGCAGCAGAAATGCCTGAAAAACAGGTGAGATGTGTGTGGACGATGGTGTTTTTGTAAATATGCCTAATTATAATTATCTATCTGTTTTTGTATAACATAGCAGTTACGCCATGAGAAGAAAATGAACCATACCTAAGCAAGGCATTCTACCTTCTATACTTTAGAAATGTAAACAGCACGCTTGGAGGAATGCAGTAGGAATGTATTGAAACAAAAGTAACAGGAGGTTTTGATGAATGGCTGATATTCCATGGCTACACAATATTTTTATTTGAGATGAAACACAGAGTACCTGGTTACAGCCTTTAGCTGTAGTATATTGACCCTGTACCACAAATCCCATAGATGCCTTATTGCTATTATAAACCAGTTACCAATGAAACAGTAAGAAAAGATTGTCAGACACATGGCTTACATTCTGAATTACCACAGCTTTCAGCCAATAACCTTTCAGGATTCAAACCGACCCTTAAATAATAAGGAGATGGACTTAATTGAGTTAGCTAACTGTACTTTACAGGTCAACAGGACATTTTCATGAGGTAATAACTGCCTGACTTGGAATGAAATTAGCTGCCCTTCTCCAAATCAGCCTGTTAGGTATCATCCGGTTTTGATCTGTGATCAAAACCATAAATCCAGAAAATCTCAGGTGAACATCTTTATTAACACAAGTATTCAAGATCTTTCCTTGTGTAGAAGTTGCAGCAGTCCCTCTCTTGGAGAATGGTTTACCCAGTCCTTTATACCAGTATACAGAGGCTGTCAATGGTCATACAGCCAACTAGTGGTCCTCAGACCACTACACAGTCTATACATCCAATCATAGATGTGTATCCTATATTTATCCCTTATATGGTGTTGTGAGGTGTCAACTCAGTCTAACCATGGGACACAAAGTCCTACACACACGCACAAACCAAACTATTACATGATTTTTATTCTCTGCAGAAACTGTTGGGGGAGAAACGTCAAAGAACAGAGAAGACCATACAAGTGAGAGAGAAGGAGATCAAGGAGCTTAGACAGATTGTGGATTCTCTGAAGGTGAGTGTTGAGTCTGCTACTCTATACAGTATGTATTACCCCTATTTTTCCAGTTTTTATTGAAATGTAAGCATTTCAATTCCAGTGAATAACCTAAAATGGTATCAACTTAAGAACAAATAATTTAAATTTCAGAGTTAGGAAAAAGGTTTTTCAGGGAAGAAGTGAGGTCTGGCGGACTCAAAGCCATGACAGAATCAGAAAACAAGTTTCTGAGAGTCAACAGCTGGCATGATAGGTGGCTCACAAGACAACAGCTTTAAGTACAACAAAATCACTGGTCGAAGTGAGCAAGTCTCATTTTCAACTGTGAAGAGACATCAAGCTACAGGTTTGACAGGTCGAGTGGCAGTAAGAAAGCCATTGCTAAGATCGCAAAATAAGAAAAAGAGGTTTGTCTGGGTCCTGAAGCACCACCAGTGGACTACTGAAGACTGGAAGAAGTTCTTATGGTCTTATTGATTTAGCATAATTTGAAATCTTTGCTTCATCACACAGGGTTTTTGTATACCGTCGAGTGGGCTAAATAATTCTTCCTCAGTGTGTGACAATAACTGTCAAACATGAAGGATAAAGTGTGATGCTCCGGGGCACTTTTGCTTGATCAAGAGTCGGAGACTTGCACCGAGTGGCCCCCTGAAACAAAGGAGCTACAGCAGCATTTTGCAGCACCATGCAATACTGTCTGGTGTACACGTAGTTGGTCAGTGGTTCATCCTACAGCAAGTTAATGACCCAAAACATACTTCCAGAGTATGACTGAATTACCTTAGAAGAAAATAACAAGATGGTAGGCTTCAAATCATGGAATGGCCAGCACAGTCTCCAGACATTAGGCTGGTTTGGGATGAATTGGGCAGAAGGGTTTAAGCAAAACAACCTACTGTACACGTGCAACACATTTGTGGAAACATCTGCAACAGTGTTGGGAAGAACTTTCCAAACAATGTTTGATTTTCATAATGCCACAAGTGTGTTTGGCTGTTATATCTGCAAAATGTGGCTACTTTCAGTCAAAAATGTAAATTCAATGTTTTTAAACAAAATGGTTCTGTGATTTGATTTTTTGGCCCCAATTGTTTATTTGTTCTATTCTTTGTATTCAAAGTACATTACGACATCAAATTCTAAATATCATTAAAAAAATAAGAGGTGTTCAGTGCTTGTTAAAATTTACTTTCTGTGTCCTAACAGCGCTCTGCACAGGCAGCAGTGGAGGACAGTGAGAGGATCTTTACTGAGCTGATCTACTACATTGAGAAAAGCTGCTCTGAGTTGAAGGAGCTGATCAGAGCTCAGGAGAAGGAAGAAGTGAGTCGAGCTGAAGGCCTCATGGAGCAACTGGAGCAGGAGGTGTCTGAGCTGAGGAGGAGAGATGTTGAGTTGAAGCAGCTCTCACACATAGAGGATCACATCCATTTCCTCCAGGTAACATAACTAACTTACCTTACAATACTTTGTAAAGACAACCTCTTGACTTCTTTCCAGTGAAATGGGCTTGAACTTAATTCACTGTCTGTGTCAAAACCTCTTGCTTGTTTCCCTCTCTCTGTAGAGTTTCCAGTCTTTCTTTGTCTCTCCTGAATCTGAGGCCTTACCCAGCATCAATTTCAATCCACTCATCTCCTTTGACCATGTAAGGAAAGCAGTCACAAATCTGAAAGATCAACTACAGGATCTATGCAAGACGAAAATGGACAACTTATCTGGGAAAGGTTGGTTCATGTCGTTTTAAGAACATCAAACAGTAAAAAAAAATTCTCATCGTTGGACAAAATAAAATAAGACCTCTTAAAGTTAACACTTGACTTGTGCCAGAGAGAACCGGAACGCCTGGTAAGCTACTTTTTTCAATAGCCATCCAATAGAAATGGAGAGTAGCCATCATGTGTTGAATCACATTTTACTCCCCATTTGTCTGTGAATCTTGTCTAACAGCACGTTATTACACATCAGAACACAGGATGCGCAGTTTCAAGTTGACAGAAATTTGAACATTCTCCTTGTTTCCCAAATCCCTGTATCAATTCAAACACCCAGCGAAAAGGCCAAAGACACCTCACCTCTAACTCTCTTTTTAACTAGTCCAGAGGCACCTCCCTTCTGACCCTCTTTTCTAACTGATCCTAACATCTCTAGACACCTTCCCAACTTATGCATTTGCCTACTATTCAAGTAGCCTAATGTTACATCCCTCCTCTGGCTCCTTAGTAGAGAGGAATGTAAACACTCTGGGGCAGGAAAACGTATGGTGGAGATCACACTAACTGACAACAAACAACCAAGTACAAACTCAGACCAAGTAGTAAAAAACAGTTTCCCATGGGGTTTTTATTTCTGTAACACTAAAATAAAAACAAGTGGAAAACACAGCAGTCTTATCATTTCAGGTTAAAAGAACGGCTGGGTGAGTGGTCAGTCAAAGTAAATAAATGATAAGTAGGACCCTGGTCTTCCCTCACCTCAACCCTGCCTGTCACAATCTAAACCCTATATCTAACCCTATGATATCCTAACTGCTACAACAAACAAAGGGACCGCCACATGCATCTAACCTACTGTATATTACGGGTAGTTCTAATGAACCCGAAGCTCAGAAGCACCGTTCAGTTTTCCAAGCTCTACTGTTTCGATGCAGTGTACCAGAAGCTCGTTTTAACATACAACACCACGTGACCATTGACGTTGGAAGCTTCACACATCACAGAATCACCTTTGAGTTCCAACTGGGCCCAACAGGTGTTGTCTTCGGAATGTCTGTTTTGAAACTCAATGCATAAAAGGTTAATGAAATCCGGTCACTTCGAGGGTTATCACATTATGAGTTGTCGTGACAGAAGGGTTGAAATTAAAAGACCACTGCAAATTGAACGCTTCTGTTCCTCACTCAAAACCTTCCTTTTAGACTTTTTTGGAAAGGAAAGAAAAAGGTGCAGTGGTCTCTTATTTTTTTCCGGAGCTGTATATACGCACAGGTAAAGACCATGGTGTGGTGTCTGGAGACCTGGGTATACCCTAATTTGTTAACTACCAAAACGTTTTTGAATCTTCTGTTCTCCCATCGTTCTTACATTTCAAACCGATATTTCCATTCATGTGAATTAAACTGCACGAACAATAATGCATGTACAATCCGCATTTTCCACTAGCTAATTATATTTCACGTTTCCATAATGTGCACAACGCTGTGGTTAAAATTTTAATGAATAGACCTTATAGCAGGCAATATCAGAATTGTAACCAAAACATTATGTTCCATTAGCATTATTTGATATGGTGATATTATATGTTTAGGCTACTGTTGGTTAATGAGACAACTGTGATAGGACAAAAACGTGACAAAAACATAAGTACCAGGCACGTTCATAGTTAAGGCTCAACCTGTGTAGAGCACATGCTTCTTTGCCATCAGCTTCTTTGCGTCACTCACTCCGATGGGCAAATTTTGTCCATTTTTTTTCGCACATCATTCACTCTCACACATCCGTCCATGTGAGTCGACAACTCAACACACTTTATTCAGATTCAGCACATGCCCCTCGGACGGTACTGAAAAGGGCTTTCTATTCACATTTGTTGCACAATTAAGTATACATGTCATTATGCACAACATGTGCAGGATACAGATTTACAAATCTGCAGGCTACACACATTATCAAGGTAAAACTGTGTGAAATGATATCCAATATTATGTGAGCTGGTTGGCCAGAAAACACAATATAGTCACCCTATGTGTAACAGCATAGCAAGCAATATAGGCTAACAAACATTAGTTTTATACTCAGTGGTTGATTTAGGCCGGAACGTTCCGGAACGGCATTCCAGTAGCCTGCTTCTAATTTTAGGCAAACAGTGTTCCGGTTCCTTTTTTAGGGCATGCCTAATTAACGCAAGGTAAGATTGGGTAACTAGCCCCCCCTAAGAACATTGTCTACTTGCGGACACAAAAATGAAAACGTTGTGGAAGAAAAGATATATGGATGATGATTAGGCTTAGGAGAATGAACTATAAGGGAACAAAATGGATGCAGTTTATACTTATTTAGATATTTGATAAAATGTTGCTTTTAGAAAATGGATTTATTTTCTTTGTACAGGTCCCCATCCGAGCCCCACTTTAAACACATTGTAGTTTATACACCAGTTACAGAACAATACTGTGAAACGCACATCACATCAAATGCCTGGACACCCAGCAGCTCCCCAGGTGGATGGGCTAATATGTCTTTCATACAGTAGCCTAACAAGTTTTCGTACTTGGTGCTTTTTGTACTTGATCAAGAGCACCATGTTAAGAGATCAGCAACTTTTTATTTAGATCTACATGGAATACAAAAAGTGCTAATTTCAGGGCATCAAGTGAAGGGAAATTGACACCCAATTATTGAACTGTATTGATCAAATTAAGGGAACACAAGCATCACAGTATAACACCAAGTCAATTAAACTTCAGGGATATCAATCTGTCCAGTTAGGAAGCAATTGTGATTGTGAATAAGCGATTAGGAAGTTAGGAAGCGATTGTGATTGTGAATAAGCAATTCTGAATCACTGTCACCAAGCAATGTCTGAATCACAGTGCACTGGAGAGGCAACAGCAAGACAACCCCCAAAAAGGGAATGGTTTTGCAAGTGGTGGCCACAGACAATTGCTCTCTCCTTATCTTTCCTGACTGATTCTTCTCTAGTTTTGTGTTTTGCTAGTGTCCTTGTCACTACTGGTAGCATGAGGCAGTACCTGCAGCCCATTCAGGTTGCACAGGTAGTCCTCCTCCTCCTCCAGGATGGCACATCCATACGTGCTGTCGCTAGAAGGTCTGCTGTGTCTCGCAGTACAGTCTCAAGTGCATGGAGGAGATACCAGGAGACGGTCTGTTAAACAAGGAGAGATGGGAAGGGCACTAGAAGGGGATCAACCCAGCAGCAGGACCGGTATCTGCTTCTTTTTGAGAGGAGGAATAGGAGGAGCACTGGCAGAGCCCTACAAAATGACCTCCAGCAGGCTACTGGTGTGCATGTTTCTCACCAAAATGTCAGAAACAGACTTCATGAGGGTGGCATAAGGGCCCGACGTCTTCTAGTGGGACCTGTGCTCACTTTGGCATTCGCCAAAGAACAATATTGTCTGGTCCGCCATTGGAGCCTCGTTCTCTTCACAGATGAGGGTAGGTTCACACTGAGTACATATGACAGGTGTGAAAGAGTCTGGAGACGCCATGGTGAACGTTATGCTCACATTCCCCAGACCTGAATCCAATTGAGAACCTCTGGGACGTTTTGTATCGGTGCTTCCGCCGCCGCCAAGTAGTGCCACACACTGTCCAGGAGCTCACTGATGCCCTGATCCAGATCTGTGAGGAGATCCCCCAGGACACCGTTCACCGTCTCATCAGGAGTGCATACAGGCACGTGGGGGCCATACACACTACTGAGTCACATTATGAGTTGCTGTGATGAAATTTACGCAAGTTGGAATAGCCTTGTGATTTCAATTGTTTGCTTTCATTTTTGGTGTGAGTTTGAATCCAGCCCTCAATCGTTTGGTGATTTTCGTTTCCACTGACCATTGTTACGTCACTTTGTTCTCATCAAATTACACAATGTACAGTCAAGATTTTGACCTTTAATATACAGTATCTCACAAAAGTGAGTACACCCCTCACATTTTTGCAAATATTTGATTATATCTTTTCATGTGACAACACTGAAGAAATGACACTTTGCTACAATGGAAAGTAGTGAGTGTACAGCTTGTATAACAGTGTAAATTTGCTGTCCCCTCAAAATAACTCAACACACAGCCATTAATTTCTAAACCGCTGGGAACAAAACTGAGTACACCCCTAAATGAAAATGTCCAAATTGGGCCCAAAGTGTCAATATTTTGTATGGCCACCATTATTTTCCAGCACTGCCTTAACCCTCGTTGGCATGGAGTTCACCAGAGCTTCACAGATTGCCACTGGAATCCTCTTCCACTCCTCCATGATGACATCACAGAGCTGGTGGATGTTAGAGACCTGGTGCTCCTCCACCTTCCATTTGAGGATGCCCCACAGATGCTCAATAGGGTTTAGGTCTGGAGACATGCTTGGCCATTCCATCACCTTCACCCTCA
>JACXGI010018372.1:0-13215 GCA_016801175.1 Esox masquinongy | reverse complement strand
TCATCCAGGTATTTATGTGCTCTATACAGTGACACAGAGAGTCTATTGAGCTGTTGTCATACGGTTCAAGAGCCATATATATTTGAGTATCATCAGCATAGCTGTGGTAGTTAATGTTGTTGTTCTGTAGAATTTGGCCCAGAGGTAACATATAGAGATTGAACAGAAGCGGTCCGAGAACTGATCCCTGTGGAACTCCACATGTCATAGCCACCCTATCAGATTCATGATTACCAATGGTGACAAAGTAACTCCGGCCATCTAGATAAGATCTGAACCTGTCCCGGAGAGTCCTACCCAATTTTCCATCCTATCTATAAGTGTTCTATGATCTACAGTGTCAAATGCTGCACTGAGATCTAATAGAACCAGAACTGTTATTTTATCACAATCAGTATTCAGCCGTATATCATTTAAAACTTTAATCAGGGCCGTTTCAGTACTGTGGTGAGGTCGGAAACCTGACTGAAATTTGTCTAAGAGACCGCTTGAGGTCACAAAATTGCTGAGTTGCTTGAAGACAACCTTCTCAATGATCTTGGCTATAAAAGGGAGATTTGATACAGGTCTATAGTTGTTCATTATAGATGCATCCAGTGTTCTCTTTTTTAATAGGGGCTTAATGGCAGCTGTTTTAGAGACGTTGGGAAAATGTCTGATTGTAGAGAGCTATTAACTATTTGCTGTAGGTCCATTGTTATAGAGTTAAAAATTGTTTTAAAAAAGTCTGATGGCAGTGTGTCGAGACAACATGTGGAAGCTTTAAGATGTTGAACTGTTTCTTCTAGGGATTTTTGATCAATTGTATTAAAATGCGACATAATAACCAAGTTATGTCTTGGTGGTCGTGGTGCTATGTAAATCGAAATCGAGAGCATTATGTTCCTTGTCTGTGCAGTTTGTCCATCACAATATAACCATAAACAGTTTTACTTTAGGCTTAATATAATATGGTGAAGCTTGTAGCCAGCGATATTTTAGTTTATCCTGAACAAATCCTAATGCCTAATTTGTTCTGTCTGTGGTGAGGATCAAAACCTGGTTGACTCAAACCACTACGCTATCTAACAATAAGTAATCAGGCTCACTCACTCATTTGCTCTTCTTGGCCGGCACCGCTTACGTGATCTGGCAACAAAGAGAGTAATGGATTGGATGAAACAGTGGGGAGGGGTGGAAAAGAAGAGATGGGGAGGAGGAGCTCACCAAACGATATTTAAATGAATTATTAATATTAATGAATGACAGATTGAATTAACAAATCATGGAAAAATGAGCATGAGCGATTTGTATGAATAAAACCATTCATTATTCTCCTCAGACTTTAAGTTGAGAAACGAATTAGAAGAGATTTTCAGGCATCCAGCTGTAAAACTGAAATTTGAAAACAAAGAAAGTGAACTAGAGGAGATGAAGAAGAGATTGAGGGAACATGAAGGGAAGATAAAAGAGAAGGATTCAACTCTGGAGGAGATGAGTAAAGGACTGAAGGACACAGAGAGCAGACTGGAGAAATCCACAAAACAACTGAATGAGAACATCAAACATCTTCTGGAGAAAGACACTCAACTGGATAAAATGACCCAGCAAGTGAGAGAGACAGGGAGACAACTGGAGAACTCTGTCAAAGAGGTGGAGAAGACTAAGAAACAACTGGAGAACTCTGTCAAAGAGGAGGAGAAGACTAAGAGACAACTGGAGACACTGGGAAAGGACCTGCAGGACAAGAACATCCAAGTAGAGAACTTCAGAGTCCTACTGCAGGAAAAAGACCTTCAACTAGAGGACAGGAACCACAGACTGGAAGAGAAAGATAAACTACTGGAGAAGAGAGAGAAGCAGTTAAAGGAAAGAGACAAACAAGTGGAGAATGTCAACAAGGAAAATTATAAACTGGGTAAGATTATTAAAACCATAAATATATTTACTGAACTTTCCTCAAAGGTAAGATTATTGTAGATTTTGCTGAGTTATGAGTGTTTTAATCACATTGTTTATAATATCCAACTGCATCATATTTCTGACTAAGGACTTTGACACAGAATTCAGATCTTGTCTTTCCTCATTTCAGCTCAACAGATCTGTGATGTGAAGACTGAGATGGAGAGACTAAGAAGAGAGACCTCAGCCCAGATGACTGGTGAGTTAGATACAGTAACTTATATATGATACAACAGAAGAGAGACCTCAGATGACTGGTGAGTTAGATACAGTAACTTATATGTGATACAACAGAAGAGAGACCTCGGATGACTGGTGAGTTAGATTCAGTAACTTATATATGATACAACAGAAGAGAGACCTCAGATGACTGGTGAGTTAGATACAGTAACTTATATATGATACAATATAAGAGAGACCTCGGATGACTGGTGAGTTAGATTCAGTAACTTATATATGATACAACAGGAGACCTCAGATGACTGGTGAGTTAGATACAGTAACTTATATATGAAACAACAGAAGAGAGACTTTAGATGACTGGTCAGTTAGATGGTGAGTTACTTGATACACTTTGATATAACAGAAGATCTTCAATTCAATTCAATTTAACCCAGAACTGTTCCTAAAGTGTCTTAATGTGATCCTGTATGTTTCCATTATAAATGGATGTAACTGTATTTGTTGTGATGTAGAACATGGAGACACTTCAGATACAGGAACCAGAATCCCAGTCAGGAAGAGAAACAGCATGGAAGAACCTCCAGAGAGTGAGTCATTAATATTAATATAGCACAAACTATACTACTATAGTTACTACTGATAGTGACTTATTTTATTGTATACTTTGTAGGTATTACTGTTATTTAATATGCATTACAAATGTGTATCTAATAACTTACAGTGAACATTGTTTTTGCTCACTTAATTTCCAAATGCAAATGTATTTGATGTACTCTATCTGGTTGTCTGAAGTAAAATACGATCACATTTTATTAGTCCAGATGTGAAACTGATCACCCAGGGTGTCATTTGACTTGTGAGCTCAAACTTAAACCTTAGTCAGTTTTTCCACATTGTCTTTTTCTAATATTTTATAACAGAACATAAACATTACATTAAACTGTAATAGAAAAGTAATCAACAAACAACATAAAACATGGTTTCTCCAAATGTGTCTCTGATGAATCAGTGTGTTGACCAGTGATGTGTGTTGTGTTACAGTGGGAGGAGAGACCTCAGATTCCAGGAGAAAGAGCATTGAAGAACCTCCACTTAGTAAGTTGTGGATGTAGTTTTCTCTGTGTTAAAGTGGTCCATCCTCCAGAGAGTCAGTGTGTTGACCAGTGATGTGTGTTGTGTTACAGTGGGAGGAGAGAGCAGCAGTCCAGACTCCCCAGTGTCTCCCAGTGGGTCTGAGCTGAGACTGGTGCTGCTGGGGAGGACTGGTGCTGGGAGGAGGGCAGCAGGAAACACCCTCGTGAGCAGAGAGGAGTTTGGGGCCCAGGCCAGCCCCACTGCAGTGACCCAGAGGAGTGTGAGGAGAGAGGGGGAGGTGTGTGGGAGACGCCTGGTGCTGGTGGACACTCCAGACTGGTTCTGTCCTGGACTCTCTCTGGAGGAGATCAGACAGGATGTGGGGCTCTGTGTCCGTCTGTCTGCCCCAGGACCCCACGCCTTCCTCCTGGTCATACCAGTGGAGCCCTCCAAGGAGGAGGAGAGAGGGGTGCTGGAGAGAATGGAGGAGATGTTTGGGGAGGGTTGTTGGGGACACACTGTGATTCTATTCACCCATGATGACAGCCTGAAAGAGCAGAGCATTGAGGAGTTTCTCCAAGCAGGGAGTCCGGACCTCCATCAGCTTGTAGAGAAGTGTGGGAGCAGATACCAGGTCCTCAACATTAAGGACAGGACCCATGACACTCAGGTCCCAGAGCTAATGGAGAAGGTAGAGGAGATGATGTCAGGAAACAGAGAGAGCTTCTACTGCAGTCAGACCTACCTGGAGGCAGAGACCCAGGTCAGAGAGATGGAGAGAAAGATCCAGAAAGTGAGAGAGAAGAGGAAACAGAGGGAGGAGAAAGAGATGAAAGAGAGACTTGATAAGGAGTTACAGGAGTTTCTGAAGAAGATAGAGGGAGTGATCCAGGTGCATGAGGGAGATATTAGGACACTGAATGATAGAACCACTGAATTAGAGAGACAAGTGAAAGTAGAGAAGGATGAGGTGAAGAAGAGAGAGATGGAGAGAGAGTTAAAGAAAGAATCTGATAGGAGGAAAGAGATGAAGAGACAGCTAGACAGATATAGAGAGAAGAGAGAGAATGAGAGGAAGGAGGTGGAGGAGCGACACAGGCAGGAGATTGAGGAGATCATGGAGAAACATGAAGAACATGCCAGAGTTGAAACAGAGAGAAACCTGATGAAGATAATCCTACCTGAGTTACAGAGGAACATCATGATCTCACAGACAAAGATGAAGACAGAGTTCAGCAGACAAATGGATGAGAAGGATGGAGAAATAGAGAGACTGAGACAGAACTTAAAAGAGGGCAGTGAAGCTCACTCTGTATTGGCGAGAGGTCAAAGGTCAATGATAGGATTGTTGTGCTGGGTCAGAAGAAACTCATCTAGTTGGCTCCTCCACAATCTGATCTGATTCAGAATGGGGGGGTTGGTGGTCTCAAAAGATCAGATGACTTCTGATGTTGGATGAGGTCCATTTCAGCCAGAGAGCATAGAGAACCAACCTGTATTATATTCATTGTTTCATGTTGAAACTTTAATGTTTAATGTTCTGATCAGTAAAAACAAAGTGGACCAGAAGTTGGAATACATTTCACAATTATACTGTAAGGAGTGGTTCTTTCTTTTCTTGTCTTTTTTTTACAAAACAAGGGTCTTCCACAGGACAAAGCTGTCTGTTTATGTAATATTTTAATTTAATTTTGTTTTCGGCTAAATGTAATAATTTATCACATTAACTGTGAGAAACAACCTTTTTTGAATAATGAATAATGTAATAACTTCAACTGATCATTTAATAACATACATAAATCAATGTTTTTATTTACTACCTCCCTCAATATGATTCATATTCCTGCTAATTACAACACTAACTCATGCACATTATACCCAAATGCTCATACATAGAGACACTCATAAGCGCACATAAAAATTTTCACATGCTCACACACACACCAAAGTAAATAAATCCTAATCTGTATAAATGTGATGGATGGATGTCTTTTGGAGCGGAGGGGGTAAAACCAGAGGCCAAGTTTCGGTTGACCAATAAAGAGATTTTATGTAATGCTATTGTCAATGGTTATACTCACCTGTTGTCTCACAATTTACATTTTTTACTTACAACTATTTTTTTCATGTGCCTTTACACAAATACACAGGAAATAGCTGTTGATTATTGTATTTAGTTGTGTTCATACTACTGACCACCACTAGGTGGCTTCTATCCGAACAGTTTCCCAGACATTTGACCCACACTTGACCCTGCATGATTCTTTCTTCCATCACACCATGTTGAAAGGTAAGAGATGAAAAAGTGTTAATGAAACCAAATATTTGACTATCAAAAATTACAAGTAGCTGAATGCACACAATTTGTTTTACTTATTGGTAGTCTTCAAAAATACAAACATTTAATGGTAATATATTAGTATTTGTGTGTAATAATTTGATTGAATATCATGCTAAAACTGCTTAATTGCCTAGCGATGACACCAGTGTTACAACACTAGATATATCCTGTATGTCCAATCATGGTAGAAGACCAGACATGGTAGAATCATGGTTGTGTCCAATTATGGTAGAAGACCAGACATGGTAGAATCATGGTTGTGTCCAATCATGGTAGAAGACCAGACATGGTAGAATCATGGTTGTGTCCAAGCATGGTAGAACACAACCATGATTGGAATTCATGTGCATTTACACAAATACACAGGAAAAAAATGTAGATTATTGTATTTAGTTGTGTTCATACTACTGACCACCACTAGGTGGCTTCTATCAGAAGGGTACCATGATTTCTTCTCCACCCACCAGGCTGATGTAATGGCGGTCATGTTCTTCCATTTCAACTTTTATGGAAAGTAAAGACAAAAATACATGGGCTATTCCATCTCGGGTGCAAATACTCTTGTTGACTACGGACACCTGGGTGAAAATAACATAAGATTATTGTAGACTACAATGAGTTCTGGTTTTACATGACTTATATTGTCAAATTGCATCATATTTCTGGCTCAAGTCTTTAACACAGAATGCAGATCTAATGTTCAATTTGCAGTGGTCTCTTCATTTTAACCCTTCTGTTCCTCACTCAAACCCTTCCTTTCCAACTTTTTTGGAAAGGAAAGAAAACGGAGCAGTGGTCTCATACTTTTTTCCCGAGCTGTATATAATGTTCAATGCTGCTAGTTTACTGTAATTTTTTTAAACTGCTGCTAGTGTACTGTTACTCCTCAGGTGTGGGCCAGGACCTCATGTCCTCCTAAGTTTAAAACGGCAGGAGGCAGGGAAAATTTAGAAAATGCATTCCTTAGATCTACTAGGATTTATAGTGGAGAAGGAGAACTGACCCTACTCCCCCAGCACAATAATATAGCAGCGTAAGACCTTGGGGCTGAGACAGGGGGTTAGGGTGACACTGTGGCCCTATCCGGGGGAGGCCCCGGACAGGGCCCAACAGGCAGGAAATCAATCCACCCACATTGCCAAGCATCAACCAAAGGGACACCCACCAACCGCAACCACCCTGTTTGGACACCCTCTTGTTTGACTGTGGAAGAGCAGGGCCTCTATTCTCTTAGTGAGGATGGGCAGGCCATAACATGTGACTGTGGAGGAGCAGGGCCTCTATTCTCTTATGGAGGATGGGCAGGCCATAACATGTGACTGTGGAGGAGCAGGGCCTCTATTCTCTTACTGAGGATGGACAGGCCATAACGTGCTGGAAAACTGGTGATTGGAGACTTCTCAAAGAAGTCTCCAATCACAACGTGAAAGGGTCTTCAAGACACAAAAGGGGCTGGTGCAAGAAAGCTGAAGATACAACTGAAAGAACAAAACTGGAATTGGTGAAAAAGAAGTCAGAATCAGAAAGAGTTTCAATGCCAAGTTCAATTTGTTCTGGCCGTAGGTACAATTAATACAAAAAGAATGAGGGAAGTAAAAATAAATAAAAACAGTGGAGTGAGCATAAAAATAGTAGACTGTGCATTAATTACTGAAAATACCTAACAAGTATATGTAACGTGCAAGATTTTGTCCAGTTGAGGGTTGTGTGTGTATGTGGGGAGGGGTTATAGATTTGTCCAGTTGAGGGTTGTGTGTGTATGTGGGGAGGGGTTATAGATTTGTCCAGTTGAGGGTTGTGTGTGTTTGTGGGGAGGGGTTAAAGATTTGTCCAGTTGAGGATTTGTGTGTATGTGGGAAGGGGTTAAAGATTTGTTCAGTTGAGGGTTGTATGTATGTGGGGAGGGGTTATAGATTTGTCCTGTTGAGGGATGTTTATGTATGTGAGGGGTAAAAGATTTGTCCTGTTGAGGGTTGTGTGTGTATGTGGGGAGGGGTTATAGATTTGTCCAGTTGAGGGTTGTGTGTGTATGTGGGGAGGGGTTATAGATTTGTCCAGTTGAGGGTTGTGTGTGTATGTGGGGAGGGGTTATAGATTTGTCCTGTTGAGGGATGTTTATGTATGTGAGGGGTAAAAGATTTGTCCTGTTGAGGGTTGTGTGTGTATGTTGGGAGCAGGTTATATTCAATAGTGCAAAAAACATTGGACCACTCCAGGCTCTACCAACTCCATAAGGCATGATTTGGAAATAGGCCCATTCCAAAGCCCATAGAGGCCAAAGAAGTTCAAGGTTGCCATCAGATTGATCTCCTTGACATGGGAAAATGGATGGTTAAGATAGCAGATTCACAGTACATCCTGACCATAGTTGATGTGTTTAGCCGGGATGTGTGGTTGAGACCATTACAAAGGAAACAAAGCACAGAGATTGCTAAACATCTTGTGTCGTGGAAAAATATATCTTCTTGCCAAAAAGGATGCAACAACTCAAAAGATGCAATAACTCAGGAGTTTGTGGATTCAATTTAGACTTTTAATGAGTAATCATAAAAGCCGAGTTGACCTGCAGGAACAACTGTCTGGCCAACCCAGGACACACATATTTATAGTGTTATCTTGTACAATCTTCCTGGCCACCCCCTTATGCTAATTCTTGGGCGGATCTTACTCCCCATCCGCCACCATTGTTTCCCAACCTTCCAAGATCCTTTCCCTGTTAAATATTGGTGGCGCAGGCTTCAGGGATTTGTATAAAAATAATAGAGCCATTAGGGCCCTATACATTTTGATTACTCAGACAATCATTAATCATGTTATATATCGCTGATACATTTAGACAATCATTAATCATGTTATATATCGCTGATACATTGATTGCTATTACCATAATGATCCCCATAATGATTCTTTGTATTCTTACTCACGTGCCTACTGATTATATACTCATTCAAAAAGGGTGATGATAGCTCAGAAACGATCCTATGTCAAACCTCTATTCTTTCTGTATATCCTATACTTGCTGATTTCTATTGTGAGCAGGCCCACCTATGGTTTTGCAGCATAACCAAGGAAAATAATTCAACAGTGTCTATTTGCACTCGGGTGAGAATAGCCACACGGCAGCTAATCAGCGTAACAGGTAGCTAATCGTAGCTACCCGTTAGGCTTTAAGTCATAAATAAATGACTTAATGTGTAACGGGTAGCTACGTGCATCAACAGCTGCGTAATGTAAGTTGGCTTTCGTTAGCGGCTGCAGGTGCCAAAGGATACTGGTCACTCAGCTCTCTCAGCTGACTCCTAAGCACAGTAGGTAGGGTGTCAGTCTCATAATCTCAAGGTTGTGAGTTTGATCCTTACAGGGGGCATGGCTTTTACTACATTTCGTTGTACTGTACTTGTACTTGTTCAATGACAATAAAGTTGAATCAAATTTTTTAAAAATGCAAAACTTGATAGCTACGTGCCTCAACGGTTTCAGGTTCCGAAGGAGGATTCAATTGAAAGAAGTAGGCTACATTAAACACAAAATATAACCTTTTCAACAAAGTTGTATTTTCTTGCTGTTTATATAATTAAACTAAAATGATCCAAAGTGCAAACTTCTATGGTTAGCTATGCCCAGCTAATTTAGCAAATGTTAGATGTTAGCCAAGTAATTTAGCAAATGTTAGCCAGCAATGATGAAGGAATACAGTTATTTTGCTAACTAGTAGTGTTAGTGCTAGCTAGCTATCTCTAACTGGCTACACTCAGACACCTGGGTGCAAATAGCATCTGCATTTAATTCCACCCTGGGTGTAAATAGATACATGGGCTATTCCACCCTGGGTGCAACTATCATTGTTGGCTATGGACACCTGGGTGAAAATAATCTGCCATAATTCAAAGTTGTGGTTAAGATTCTCATGGAATCTCTTCTAGTCAAAATAATCCAAAGTTCACCATACCACCCACAGAGCCAGAGTAAAGTGAAGAGAACCCACTATTGATGAGGAAAAAAATAATGTTTGACCTTGTTAACCTTCATTAGGGAGGAGTCAACTGGGTCAAGCGTTTGCCTGTTTACTTAAGAATTGTGAATGATGATCCAAAGGTGTCTGAGCTGGATGTCTCCTTTCCAGGTGTATTAGGAAAGGAAGAGTAACAGGATCACCAACACATGAACCTGTTCTCCAGGCGAGGTTGATGAAGAAACATGCACCAGTCAAGGACCCAATGCCATCCCAGAAGCAATGTCTCCAATTTCAGGAGAAACATGCTAAAACCAGAAAAAAGGCATTTAAAGCCAGAACCCATTGTATGGAACGAATGATTCAGTATGCATCTAGAGGCAATCCACTCTCAGTTTACAAGATAAATTATCAAGTTTCAGTTCGGGTAAAAAGCAAAATAGACAGAGTTTCAAAACAAAATATTGTATTACCTGCCAAAGTTATGAGGAGACCAGATGTCCAGATTTCAAAATACAAGGTTGAATTCCAGATGCCTAATAGCCCTTGTAATGGAGGTCCTCTCCGTTGCCTAGACTCCCTGGCTAGTCTAGAATACTATCTGCCATGACTACAAGGTCAGACAAGAATTCAGGAAACTCATTGAGGAACATTGTGTATGGCCCGGGGGGCCTGTACATAGTAGCTATGTAAAACGATTCATCAGCCTGGTTAACTTTCATGAGTAAAACTTCAAAAGAATGAAAACCAGTGATGTGTTTAAGAGTAAATTTATATTTACTGTCATAAATATTAGCAACACCCCCTCCTTTTCGGGATGCACGGGATATGATCACTAGTATAGCCAGGAGGAGAGGCCTCATTTAGGGCAGTAAATTCATCTGGCTTTAGCCATGTTTTACACAAGCCAATAACAGCTAGTTTATGATCAGTGATCAATTCATTTACTGCAACTACCTTTGGAGCAAGGGATCTAACATTTAGGAGTCCCATTTTGAGATGCGAGGTAATACAGTCATTTTTATTTGTGACCGAGGTGGAGCAAGGCTTTATCTGAATAAGGTTGCTATTGTTAGCCCTACCTTGTTTAACTTTTCTCAGCCTGGAACGAGTCACAGTCGCAATAGGCAAAACTGCACTAACTACTCTGGCTATGCTATCGACAGACTCCACTATGCTAGCAGGCTGGCTAACAGCCTGCGGCCTGACCTGCACCCTATCTCATGGTGAGGCTATAGGAGTGAGACTCCTGTCAATGTTCCTAGATAAAAGAAGAGCACCACTCCAGCTAGGATGGAGTCCGTCGCTCTTCAGCAGATCAGGCTTGGCCCTATTTCTGGGAGAGTCGCAAAAAGAGAGCCAGATATCTACAAACTCCACCTCCTGCGACGGGCAGAACTCCGTTTTCAGCCAGCGATTAAGTTGCGCAAGTCTGCTGTAGAGCTTGTCACTACCCCTAGCTGGGAGGGGGCCAGAGACAATTACTCAATGCCGACATCTTTCTAGCTAGTTTACACGCTGATGCTATGTTCTGCTTCGTAACCTCTGACTGTTTCATCCTAACGTCGTTGGTGCCAACATGAATAACAATATCTCTGTATCTCTATACTTGCCAGTTTTAGACTTCGCTAGCACCAACCCCAGATTTGCGGCTACGTCGGTGGCTCTGCCCCCCGGTAAACAGTGTACAATCGCCGGCTGATTCTTTAGTCTAATACTGCGGGTAATGGAATCGCCGATGACTAAAGTTTTCAGTTTTTCCGGGCCACCGGTAGAAAATGCCTGCTGATCATTCCCCTCCGAAGGCGGCTCGGGCCTTAACTCCGACTCCAGTGGGGAAAACCTGTTGAAAATCAATGTTGGCTCTAGCAGCGACCCAGGTTTAACTGGTCGACGGCATTTCTTCCCAGTGACCAAGAGAATGTTCTTTCCCGGCTGCAGGAGCTGTGCCGGGGGGCTAACAACACTATCGTTTCTTCCTGGTGGCACAGATGCAGTTTTTTCCATTTCTACACTAACATAATCCCTGCCTGACATTTGTGTCTGAAGCCGAGCCTCTAACTCTGCTATCTTTACCTGAAGACGATAGTTCTCCTTCGTGTTGAAACTACAACAATTACAGTGATAAGGCATAGTAATGATACTTAGCTTCGGGTGTTCAGGGGTGGGTAGTTCCGTTTATTATGTCCAAATAGAGTCCTGGTGTAGAAAAGTTGGATAAAAAGTCAATAGATAAAAATAGTGCGTTGGTAAACTCTTAAAGTAGAATTTAACCAATTAGTTTATATAGAGTAAATTTGAAAAAGTTTGGCAAGTAGCCAGGTAGGTAACAGCAAACAGCGTACAGCACGTCAACAATCCCACCAAGGACCTTGAAGGTCATGAATATCCACTTTAATAGAGTGATGTTTTCTTCTGAATTGTTAGCATCTGTCCATTTTGGATCCATGAACAAAATTAATGCAACCGGTAGTCAGGGAAGAACCATCTTTATTCAGCATGAGTCCAAGATTTTGATCTTCCATAGTTCTTACATGTTCTCCAAAAATTATAAAGTTAACACAGTCTTTTATGCCTGGACACATAGGAGGCGGTCAGTGGTCATAGCCAACCATTACACAGTCCATTATCCTCCAATAAGAAAGGTTTATCCCCACAAAAGACCCTTGTATGGTATGTTCCAACCTATGGTCCATGGGTCTATTCATAGAGCCTATGACAGTCACATGGACAACTCCTATCAGGAGGTATGGACAGGATGTATGGATAGGATGTATGGGGCCCACCAGTAACGGGCATCACGTCCAATCTATTGTCCTTTGTTCAGAGTTAGTCAACACTTATGCGCTGTGTTAAGTTCCTCATGCCCATAATCTCTCAGAATCAATTTAAGCTCCCCTGATCAGCGACACCCCAGCCACCTGTTCTTAGCGTTGCTGATCCCATTTGCGCTCCTCCCGTAGTTCACTCGCACTATCCTTGGTAGCCAGAGGCCACTGTAGGCAGAGACTAAATAGATAACTGCTGAAACTGATGTTGGACAATCAAATTCGATATGTAAATAAACTATATTTGGTAAGGCTAGGTCATTGACATAAAGCTTATTTTACACTGCTCCAGCGAAACGAGGCCAGACATGCAGTTATGAAAGCACTTGTTTCTAAAGCTCAAATGCTCTCACTCTTTTTTACTGTTCTACAGGAATATTCAAATATTCATTAAATATGTGATACAATAGTGCTATTTTTATTGTAACTGTAACAATTATGGGACTGTGTGGGATAACAGGCAGCATATTATTAATAATAATTTTGTTTCCTACTATAGGAAGCTGGCTGGGAAGTAATAGCAACATTGTTACAATGATTAAATACCTATGTGCCTGGGAAGGGCTTGGTGTGTTTAGTAAAAACCAGGGCTCGAATTGAGTGAGGATATTACATCCCATTTGTTAAAGAAAAGTGCAAAAGGGATATTTAACAAGCTTCAAAATGCCAGCGAAAGACTTGACTCCGATGCATACAGGATATACAGGTGCTGGTCATATAATTAGAATATCATCAAAAAGTTGATTTATTTCAGTAATTCCATTCAAAAAGTGAAACCTGTATAATGTATACATTCATTCCACACAGACTGATATATTTCAAATGTTTATTCCTTTTAATTTTGATGATTATAACTGACAACTAATGAAAACCCCAAATTCAGTATCTCAGAAAAT
>JACXGI010018370.1:0-13333 GCA_016801175.1 Esox masquinongy | reverse complement strand
GATTTGTCTTCCAACAAGACAATGATCCAAAACATAAAGCAAAATCTACAATGGAATGGTTCACAAATAAACATATCCAGGTGTTAGAATGGCCAAGTCAAAGTCCAGACCTGAATCCAATCGAGAATCTGTGGAAAGAACTGAAAACTGCTGTTCACAAACGCTCTCCATCCAACCTCACTGAGCTCGAGCTGTTTTGGAAGGAGGAATGGGCAAAAATGTCAGTCTCTCGATGTGCAAAACTGATAGAGACATACCCCAAGCGACTTACAGCTGTAATCGCAGCAAAAGGTTGCGCTACAATGTATTAACTTAAGGGGGCTGAATAATTTTGCACGCCCAAATCAGTTTTTTATTTGTTAAAAAAGTTTGAAATATCCAATAAATTTTGTTCCACTTCATGATTGTGTCCCACTTGTTGTTGATTCTTCACAAAAAATTACAGTTTTATATCTTTATGTTTAAAGCCTGAAATGTGGCAAAAGGTTGAAAAGTTCAAGGGGGCCGAATACTTTAAGTATTTAAAACTAATGTAGCTAAACTTTATTTAATACTAATGTAGCTAAACTAGTTATTCATAGCTCGCTTTACCAACCGGCTTGCCCAGTCAGTGATGATGAGTAATAACCAGAACGTACTGTAAGTTTGTGACTTGATTGACGTTAATTTCATTTGAGCATGATTGTGTGTGTAAATGAGACTGAGAGCTTGGTTAGTTACTGTACCTAAATTATTTTTCTGAACCTAGAATCGTGCATCAGGGACAGAGGAAGACGAAAAAGAAAGATCATCCACTTCATTCAAGGATAAATTCTGCTATGATCACTTAGCTAATGAGGAAATTGTAGACATTAGTTTAGTTTAACACTGATTATTCTCTGATTTCGGCATGAAAATTGAAGTAATGTAATATAGATGAATGTTTTAACATAGCAATTAATTCATTCGTTATTAAAACAATATTTTGCATCATGGAGTACAGTCAAAAAGACCAGCTCAGCCCAGTCAAGCCAAGTACAGCCCATCTCAGCTAAGCCAAACCAAGTGCATACAATTGTTACCTCATGCTAGTATTAATAAATAATATTAATTACTAATATTTTTATTTTTCTTTCGGAGAACTAGCTGAGCCAAACGAAAAAAACTACTTGCCTGACCAACTAACATGATGAATGTGAAACATTGGGTCATTAGTAGGTTATTACATCATTTGAATGGTCTTTAGTTAGTTTTGTTAAAAGGGCGTTTAAACATTGTATTTAAAAAAAACAATCTTGTTTCCAACTTATTTCCAAATAGTTTTCCAACAGGCGATATACAGTACAGTCTAACTATGACTTAATTATCACTATAATTATCAAATTATATAGAATTAAATAGTGTACTTTTTTCACTTTACAAAGCTGTAAAACAGAACAAATTATGAGGTGGGAAAACGTGGCTTGCTTTTACGGAGTTCTCACGATTATGAGAGAATACGTTCCGGGTCCTATCTAGTCCAAAAGCAACCATGTCTCTGCCCCCTACTGGCCAACAGTAGTAGCTGTCTCAATGACACGACCTTAGACTATGTAACGATATCAAAATAATTCCCCATTACAAAAACAAGACATAAACACAAATGTGACCACATACCAAGTTGTCTATTTAGGAAAAACCCTGGAAATCAGAGAAATTTGACAGATGTTTTTATTTCATCGATGCGTTGTGTATTTACAGAATGACAGCCTTTCATTCATTCCGTTTAATTCTTCTCAGAAATGTATGGTTTATCTCTCCACAGTTTTCTCTCAGTTTCATTTTTTAACTGTGACAGTGGCTGTAGCTTCATCATTTGGAACTCTTCTTCTACTCATCAAAGTGATTATTGGTATAAAGCGTCTATGTAGGAAATCTGGAAGTCCAACTTCAGGTGAATAATACCTTTATTTTTCTTCTTACTCTGAATGCATACTTGCTATTATTTATTTTCTCAACCGGTCTTTCATTTTCTTTCCTAACCATGATGATATTTTTTTTTTTTTTAGGAATATATGCTGACATTTTCTTTACAGGTCATACAAATGCGAGGCAGAGTGCCCCAGCAACAGAGATAGTGGAGTATGGACAAATCAAAATGGATGCCAGTCCTATTCTGGAATTAAGTTCAGAGAGTCATGGTTACATCGCAAATTCCAACTTGACATATGAGACATCTTTAACAACAACTTTTGGCAGCACAGAGTGAATACCAAAATACTAGATGGTAATTCTCTGCAGTATATGTTTGAAACCAATCAATCAAGTACATTTATTTTTACATTTTTCTGCATCTGTCACAAAGTGATTTACTGCATATACAGTTAGGTCCAGAAATATTTGGACACTGACACTTTTCATTATTTTGGCCCTGTATGCCACCACAATGGATGTGAAATGAAACACCAGAGATGCAATTGAAGTGCAGACCTTCAGCTTTAATTCGAGGGGTGGAACAAAAATATTGTATAAAACGTTTAAGAATTGCAATCGTACACAGTCCCCTTATTTCAGGGCTCAAATTTAATTGGACAAATTAACACAATCATAAATAAAATGTTCATTTTTAATACCTTGTCGAGAATCCTTTGCAGGCAACGACTGCTTGAAGTCTGGAATGCATGGATATCACCAAACGCTGGGTTTCCTCCTTTGTGATGCTTTGCCAGGCCTTTACTGCAGCTGTCTTCAGTTGTTGTTTCTTTGTGGGTCTTTCTGCCTTAAGTTGTCTTCAGCAAGTGAAATGCATGGTTGATCAGGTTCATATCAGGTGATTGACTCGGCCATTGCAGAATACTCCACTTCTTTGCCTTAAAAAATTGTTTTGGTCGTTGTACATCTGAAAAGTGAAGCGCCGTCCCATCAACTTTGCTGAATCTGGGCAGATAATATATCCCTATACACTTCAGAATTCATCCAGCTGCTTCTGTCTTCTGTCATGTCAACAATTTCTGCCCATCATTCTGGTACAGGTTGATCTTAATTTAATCTGTCCAAAGAATGCTGTTCCAGAACTGGGCTGGCCTTTTTAGATGTTTTTTGGCAAAGTCTAATCAGGCCTTTCTATTCTTGAGGCTTATGAATGATTTGCACCTTGTGGGGAACCCTCTGTAATTGCTCTCGTGAAGTCTTCTCTTTATGGTAGACTTGGACAATGATATGCCTACCTCCTGGAGAGTGTTCTTCACTTGGTTGGATGTGGTGCAGGAGTTTTCATTTACCATGGAAAGGATCCTACGATCATCCACCTCTGTTGTCTTCTGTGGATGTCCAGGCCTTTTTGTGTTGCAGAGCACACCAGTGTGTTTTTTTCTCAGAATGTGCCAAACTGTTGATTTGGCCACTCCTAATGTTCCTGCTGTCTCTGATGGATATTTTGTTTTGCAGCCTAAGGATGGCCTGTTTCACTTGCATTGAGAGCTCTTTTGACCGCATGTTATGGGTTCACAGCAAGAGCTTCCAAATGCGAATCCCACACCTGGAATCAACTCCAGACCTTTTACCTCCTTAATTGATAAAAAAATAACGAAGGAATAACCCGCACCTTACCATGAAACAGCTTTTGAGTCAATTGTCCAATTACTTTTGGTCCCTTGAAAAACAGGGGGCTACATATTATAGAGGTGTCATTTCTAAACCCTTCATCCTCAAACGAAAGCTGAGAGACTGCACTTTCAGTCCACATTTATTTAACTGTAACTTGAATATATTTTCGTAAACAGACAAAATAACAAAACCTGTGTCAGTGTCCAATTATTTCCAGACCTATCTGTATGTTTGCTTAACTCAATAAAGAGGGCAGAGCTCACCTCATAATTCTGAATTCACTAAATTTAAGCTGAAATATAAATGGTCTAGCACTAACCCTGGTCAAATGTCCTTTCAGAGCATTAAGCCCATTAAAGGCAAGCTCAGCTGATTCCATTGACTTGAACAATTACATGATCTGCCATCAAGACATGTTTCAGTAAATTTACCCAAAATGTGCTTTAACCTTCCTGATGTCTCTGAGTGCATCTGTGTCACTATTGTGCTAATGTAATACATTTCACTGTTTGTCTGTTTGAATGAGTTTTCAGTGATCTGGTTGGTGCCAGGAGAGGCTTTGCATCTCCACTTGTTCTTACAAAATGGTGGTGCATTTCCTGCATTTTTCTCAGGAATTACGTTGGTCTACAACCATTGCCTAAAACGTAATTACATTCAGTGTTGACATAAGAAGGGCTGTTGCAAAGGCAACAGCCCTTCTTATGTCAACACTGAATGTAATTACGTTTTAGGCAATGGTTGTAGAATTACTATTTTGCAGAATAGTAATGGACCCAAGTTAAGGGGCGAAGCGTTCTTTCTTTTTTATTCACAAAATGTAGTACATGTCTTTCCTAGATGTTCAGCCTTCTTTCCATCTCTCTCTTCTTGTTCTTTCCAATTGGCTTTATGCTTCCCCAAATGTCTTTTGTCTTTAACAGCATATTTATATTTGACTAAACCTTCAGCACATCCCCTCCACATCTGTCTGTCTTTCAATCACTTAAGTGCATTCTATATCCTAACCTTATAGGGCCTGGTATAATGTCCCCTCTTGAGGCTCCACACACAGTTATTGGGGTGTCTGGGGCCCCTCAATAATTGATACCAGATATTTGCTATATGATACCTCATATAGCACAAGATAGAGAACTCCCCATTCCTCTGTGTTTTGTGCTTTATCAAGATAATAAAATTAAAATACACCTCAGGAAAAGACATGTTTTCTCACAGTAGAGGGCAATCAGAAAAGTTAAAACTTGACTTCACTGAACTTTTTAAATGACTGAATATCTAGTTTGCCAAGCTTGTTATCAGTGGACTGCTTCCAAGAGGCTGACAGGGGAATCGATAACTTTAGCAGAATATTCGGAATGAATTCACAGCTTTCCAAAACCTGCAGTTTAAAAGGACTGAAATTTAACAACTTTTATCTGGGGGCGCAGACACTTTTTCGGAGCCGATGGCCTCCATCCCAGCAGGGATGGACAGAGACTACTAATGGACTATTTTCTCTTCAACCTGTCACCCTTCTGCTTACCACCACTCTGATGCATGGCCTCCACCTCAGGTTAAACACTGAGACATAACAGAGCTTGGACGAACTTTCAACTATAATACCTATTATGTAACTAAGGAAAACTATGCAATTCACCATAAAATCTCATGGATTGACCTAAAATTGGAAAGATCTTTATAGTGTTTTAATGGCTTTATATTATTTCTAAGTAGAGATTTTTGTTATTTATAACATTTGGAAAAAAATCATTTTCTGTCATTAAAGATAGCAACATGTATTATGTTCAGGATGAATTTGACCCCAAGAAAAAGCTATAGGTGGCTGTGACCTTGTCCAGATTATTAACCCATCCCTTGGTCTCATTGTAGTCCAAGACCATTTGTGGTCTTCTCTGGTGCTTAGGACAGCATCTTTGTGCATGGCGCTCATCAGCAGGACATTTCTCCCTTTCTTGGGGCAGTAGGAGACGACGGTTGCTCTGCCAGTGAAGGCAAACATTGAAAATGTTACCTTCCTGTTCTTTATCACAAGAAGCTCACAGGGAAGTTCTGGCTTGTTTTTGCCAGACCGCTTAAGCGGAGCTGGCCTAGAAGAGCGAACATCACTGACTGACTGAGTGACAGACTGCCTTACCTTGTTAAATAGTTTAGTGGTTAGAGAAGCAAACCTGCAAGCTATAGGTTCCGCGATTGAATCTCCTCACAGTCAAAAAAGTATGCATTTAGATTTGTTCTGGATAGACAAAAACTTTGCTGGCTATAACCTTCAGTATCTACATTATAGTAAGCCTAAAATAAAACTGTTTACGGTTATACAGTATTGCGACCATTTCTTGGGGATTTCTAAGTACGCATCCGTGCATTCTTTTTGGGTCTGGATAGACAAAAATTTAGCTGGCTAAATACAACATTCAGTAGCTACGTTATAGGAAGCCTAAACAAAAACTGTTTACGGTTATATTGCGAATGTTTCTGGTGGATTTTCAAAGGTACGCATCTGTGCATGCTTTTGGGGGTGGTAATATAGGCTTTATCAAAACCCCTTGGGCAGTAAAAGAGTTGGGGTTTCCATGATTCTCTCATCTTTTCACTTGACGAGAAAGTCAGTTATCGTCACCTATAGTTATTGTATCAATGTCATTCATGAATGAAAGAAAATCGAATGTTTTTGTGCCATGAAATGAAATAGCTTTGGCAGGGAAAAGTTCATCTTTAGTCTCGCTAGCAGTTGCTCTATTCTTATGACTATTCCTAGGAAGTTAGTAGATGCTAGTAAGCCTATTACTGGCTAATAAGTTGTTAAAACGGCCAGTGGCAAAAGCCGTAGTTCATAGACGCTATTTGTGGTGGAGGTAAACTTAATAAGAAATGTTAGTCAGTTTAACACAATGATGATTGGTGTCTAGTGACTAGTGAAAGCACCTTGGCGTAGTGGTTAAAGACCGCGCCACTCACGTGGGAGGCCAGAGTTCAAATCCAGTGAGGATGGTGACAGTTAAGAATTGTAATTGAGGGCCGCAATAAAACTGTTTACGATTATAGTGCGACGATTACTTGTGGATTTTCGAAGTACGCATCCGGGCATGCTTTTTGGGTTAGGATATACAAAACTTAGCTGGCTACAACATAACAGTAGCTATATTATACTAAGCCTCAACTAAAACCATTTACAGTTATACAGTATTGCGACTATTTCTGGTAGATTCCACGATTGTCTCATCTTTTCACTTGACAAAAAAGTCAGTTATCGTCACCTACAGTGGATATAAAAAGTCTACACACCCCTGTTAAAATGCCAGGTTTTTGTAATGTGAAAGAATGTGACAAAGATAAATCATGTCAGAACTTTTTCCACTCTTAATGTGACCTATAATGTGAACAATTCAATTGAAAAACAAACTGAAATCTTAAAGGGGGAAAAATGAAAAATAAAACCCTTACAATAACCTGGTTGCATAAGTGTGCACACCCTCTTATAAATGGGGATGTGGCTGTGTTCAGAATTAACCAATCACATTCAAACTCATGTTAAATAGAAGTCATTACACACCTGCCATCATTTAAAGTGACTCTGATTAATCACAAATAAAGTTCAGCTGTTCTAGTGGGATTTTCCTGACATTTTCTCAGTTGCATCTCAGAGCAAAAGCCATGGTCCGCAGAGAGCTTCCAAAGCATCAGAGGGATCTCATTGTAGAAAGATATCAGTCAGGAGAAGGGTACAAAAGAATATCCAAAGCATTAGATATACCATGGAACACAGTGAAGACAGTCATCATCAAGTGGAGAGAATATGGCACAACAGAGACATTATCAAGAACTGGACATCCCTCCAAAATTGATGAAAAGACGAGAAGAAAACTGGTCAGGGAGGCTTCCAAGAGGCCTACAGCAACATTAAAGGAACTGCAGGAATTTCTGGCAAGTACTGGCTGTGTGCTACATGTGACAACAATCTCCCATAAGAATGGGCTATGGGGTAGGGTGGCAAGACGGAAGCCTTTTCTTACAAAGAAAAACATCCAAGCCCGCCTGAAGTTTGCAAAAACAAATATCAAGTCCCCCAAAAGCACGTGGGGAAATGTGTTATGGTCTGGTGAAACCAAGGTTGAACTTTTTGGCCATAATTCCAAAAGGTATGTTTGGCGCATAAAAAAACACTGCACATCACCCAAAGAACACCATACCCACAGTGAAGCATGGTGGTGGCAGCATCATGCTTTGGGGCTGTTTTTCTTCAGTTGGAACCGGGGCCTTAGTCAGGGTGGAGGGCATTATGAAGAGTTCCAAATACCAGGCAATTCTGGCACAGAAGCTTCAGGCGTCCGTTAGAAAGCTGAAGATGAAGAGGAAGTTCACCTTTCAGCACGACAACGACCCAAAGCACACATTCAAATCCACAAAAGCATGGCTTCACCAGAAGAAGATTAAAGTTTTGGAATGGCCCAGCCAGAGCCCAGACCTGAATCCAATTGAACATCTGTGGGGAGATCTGAAGAAGGCTGTGCACAGGAGATGTCCTCACAATTTTACGGATTTGGAGCGATTTTGCAAAGAAGAGTGGGCAAATATAGCCACGTCAAGATGTGCCATGCTTTAGACTCCTACCCAAAAAGACTGAGTGCTGTAATAAAATCAAAAGATGCTTCAACAAAGTATTAGTTTAAGGGTGTGCACATTTATGCAACCAGGTTATTGTGAGTTTTTTATTTTTCATCCTCAAATATTTCAGTTTGTTTTTCAAATGAATTGTTCAGGTTATAGGTCACATTAAAGATGGAAAAAGTTCTGACATGATTTATCTTTGTCTCATTATTTTACATCACAAGAACCTGGCATTTTAACAGGGGTGTGTAGAATTTTATATCCACTGTATATTGATAGATGCTGTATCAATGTCATTCACAAATGGCTAATTAGCTATTAAAACGGCCAGAGGACATAAGAGGATTTGTTCAGGATAGACAAAAACTTTGCTGGCTACAATCTTCCATAGCTATGTTATAAGCCTAAAATGAAACTGTTTACTGTTATATTGCGACTATTTCTGGTGTATTTTCGAATTATGTCTTAGGATTTGTTCAGGATAGACAAACACTTTGCTGACTACACGATTCTCTCGTCTTTTCACTTGACGAAAAAGTCAGTTATTGTCACCTATATTGATACAGTAGTTATTGTATCAATGTCATTCACGAATGGCTTATAAGCTGTTAAAACGGCCAGTGGCAAAAGCCATACAGTTCATAGATGCTATTTGTGGTGGAGGAAAACGTAAAAATAAATGTTACTCAGTTTAACACCATGGTTAATGGTGTCTAAAGAAATATTCAAACTTGATGTGATGTTAATGCGTGACAGAATTATATAATGTCAAGAGGCTATACCGACACTCAGCAGATGTGTAGCTTGGTGGCGTAGGGGTTACAGACACAGCCTTTCTAGTGGGCGTTCTGGGTTTGAATCTCGGGAGGGCAACAACGATCAACGCTTTTTATTGCGGGCCGGCTGAACTAGGCTTGCCTGGTTTCTCACTGTCCCCAAAATGGTAACCTTTTCAGCAGTTCCTCACCCAGATCATACGGGTAAGTGCTGGACCCACTGGTCCCATACATCCTGTATTGCTGCATGTTTGTCACTCTCTTGTCGGCCCTGCCTGGTTGTCATCAAAGTGTATGACACGGGAGAAAACATGGAATGTCTTTAGAGACATGGTGGCTGGAAATATTGTCAGAACCTTCCAGTGTCAGCATTCCAAAAGCTAGCTGTTGCCTCTCCATTTGAATGCCTACGCCAATTGACCTTTGAGTTTGGAATTAAATTAAAACTGCTATTTTGAAAGCCACACCCTCCTCCTTCCATGACTTTTCCTGAATAGGTGTATATTAAATTGTTTCATTGTCAGATTTCCAAACTGACTAACGAAAAATTATTTAGAGACTATTTACCGGCTGTGGAAGATTGATTAATTCTGCATATACACTGAACAAAATTATAAATGCAACACTTTAGTTTTTGCCCCCATTCATCATGAGCTGCACTCAAAGATCTAAGACTTTCTCTATGTACACAAAAGGCCTATTTCTCTCAAATATTGTTCACAAATCTGTCTAAATCTATGTTAGTGAGCACTTCTCCTTTGTCAAGATAATCCATGCACCTCACAGGTGTGGCACATCAAGATGCTGATCAGACAGCATGAGTATTTCACAGGTGTGCCTTAGGCTGGCCACAATAAAAGGCCACTCTAAAATGTGCAGTTCCATCACACAGCACAATGCCACAGATGTCGCAAGAGGGAGCGTGCAATTAGCATGCTGACTGCAGGAATGTCCACCAGAGCTGTTGCCCGTGAATTGAATGTTCATTTCTCTTCGATAAGCCGTCTCCAAAGGCAATTCAGAGAATTTGGCAGTACATCCAACCGGCCTCACAACCGCAGACCATGTGTAACCACACCTGCCCAGGGCTTCCACATCCAACATCTTCACCTCCAAGATCGTCTGAGACCAGCCACCTGGACAGCTGCTGCAACAATCGGTTTGCATAACCAAAGAATTTCTGCACAAACTGTCAGGAACCACCGTCTCAGGGAAGCTCATCTGCATGCTCGTCATCCTCATCAGGGTCTCGACCTGACTGCAGTTCGTAGTCGTAGCCGACTTGAGTGGGCAAATGCTCACATTCGATGGTGTCTGGCACTTTGAAGAGGTGTTCTCTTCACGGATGAATCTGGGTTTTCACTGTACAGGGCAGATGGCAGACAGCGTGTATGGCGTTGTGTGGGTGAATGGTTTGCTGATGTCAATGTTGTGGATCGACTGGCCCATGGTTGCGATGGGTTTATGGTATGGGCAGGCGTGTGTTATGGACAATGAACACAGGTGCATTTTATTGATGGCATTTTGAATGCACAGAGATACCGTGACAAGATCCTGAGGCCCATTTTTGTGCCATTCATCCACGACCATCACCTCATGTTGCAGCATGATAATGCACGGCCCCATGTTGCAAGGATCTGTACACAATTCCTGGAAGCTGAAAACATCCCAGTTCTTGCATGGCCAGCATACTCACTGGACATGTCACCCATTGAGCATGTTTAGGATGCTTTGAATCGGCGTATACGACAGCGTGTTCCAGGTCCTGCCAATATCCAGCAACTTCGCACAGCCATTGAAGAGGAGTGGACCAACATTCCACAGGCCACAATTAACAACCTGATCAGCTCTATGCGAAGGAGATGTGTTGCACTGCGTGAAGCAAATGGTGGTCACACCAGATACTGACTGGTTTTCGGACCCCTGTGATGGCAATTCCATCATTAGACACTCTTAAAGGAGGAAGTACAGAGACAAAATTCTCTTGGCACAATTAACAGTTCATTTGCAAATAGAGAGACGCTTCAAACACTCACAGGATAATCATCTGAGGAGTGTCTAAATTGATACATGACACTCATCAGTACTTATAGAGGAAAAAGAGGTGTGGTAAGATGCTGCCCATCTGTCTTATGTCACACAGGTTTTACCCAGAGGGTGGGCTGTCCCCCCATCTTATCCTTCCTGCCATAATGTTTACTGTTGTGTTTACCTAAAGAAGCCAATTGCCCCTACTTCCCCCCAAAGGCCACATTCCTAAGGAACAAAGGACTGATACCCTTCTTGGTTTAACCAGAAGAACAGATGGTCAGAGTACCTAGTGATGCTCTGATACAATACAGACATGTGTGTCACAATCAAAGAAAAAAGTTACATACCCGGCAATAGAAAGGCAAACATTTCTCAAATGCCCCTTAGTTCAAAATTTACATAACACCCCGCCAGACACCCCCAATACAGTGAAACTGCACGTTTTCGAGTGGCCTTTTATTGTGGCCAGCCTGAGGCACACCTGTGCAATACTCATGCTGTCTGATCAGCATCTTGATATGCCACACCTGTGAGGTGGATGGATTATCTCGGCAAAGGAGAAGTGCTCACTAACACAGATTTAGACAGATTTGTGAACAATATTTGAGAGAAATAGACTTTTTGTGTACATAGAGAAAGTCTTAGATCTTTGAGTTCAGCTCATGATGAATGGGGGCAAAAACAAATGTGTTGCGTTTATAATTTTGTTCAGTGTATATTATATAATAAGGATGCATAAATATATTCTATTTGCATAAATTAGGTTTATTAAATGTGTTAAATATGTAGGTTTTGTTAATATGATATACAGGCTGGATACTTTGCTCTGTCTAGGAGTTGGAGAAACGTGGTTAAAAATGTGGGGACTTCAGCTATAGCTTGTCCTCCTCTCCGTCAGAACTCTTGCAGGCAAATCCTTGTTCTCCTTTTGGCCCCAGGCCCAAATACGGGCATTCTTTAGCTTAGGTGTCCTACGGTCCTAGGATTTGGAGCATTAAGATGAGAACCAGATGTTAGAAGAAAATATGAGGGGCCCCTCAAAATGTGTGTCTTTGTCATACCTAGGAACGTGCACATATGTGTACTTTGTCTGTGTATCACCTACAAGCTTGTAATAAGCTATTAGAATTAAAGTATTGGTTTCCTGGAGTACTTATAATTGATAAATTAGAATTAAGTGGACTCAACCCTCAAACTTATTCGCAACATTATCCGCAAAAGAATTATCCGCAACATTTTGGACGGAGAGTTTCCTGACTACCAAGCGCATAGGGTAAAGGTAAATAGCAGACACCTTTTTAATAAAAGTTCTGTATTTATAAGTCAGGTTATTCTCTGCCCGTCGACGGTGAGGACCGGACCTTACTGGGTGACGCCCTTCTCGGGTGAGTCATTCTGTAGGAAACCAATGCTATTGTAATTAATGAATTAAAACTATCAGATTGTTACAGTTCTGCCAGGTTGATGCAGGAGAAATAATAAAAATAAAAGAAACAAAAGAGTAGAAATGTAGCTAAATATACCCTCTGTTCGTGTGTGTGTGTGTGTGTGTGCTTGGTTGTCTCTGAGCCACTGGAGCTGCACTGTTTGTGTTAGTCGTAATGTTGTCCTGTTGTGTGTTATGTCATGACTGATGTTTCTAGAATAAGGTGCACTGTTAGGATATTTTACTAATTGTCACGTCGGGGGTTGCGGGAGCAAGGAACCAGATGCAGGCAGAATGAGGTTGATTTTAGCTTTTAATAAACAATTAACAAGCACGACCAAACAACAAAGAAAAGGGCTGACTGAAGCAGCAAAACAACAGTACACAATTGCTCTAAAGAAACTTACGTTAAACAGCAACATACACAACAACATCCAACAACAACAATGATCCACATGTGCGGGGAGCAGAGGGGAAACATTTAAACACTTACAAATGATGTGATAGGGACCTGGTGTGCATGATTAGAGACATGTGACACAAAACAAGTCTGGGATGTGTTCGTGAGTGATGGGAACTGCAGGTGCACGGAACGGTGGCGCTGTTGCTCACCGTATTGTGACAGTACCCCCTCCCAAAGGCGCAGAGCCGTCGGGACAGGCCGGGGAGGCGGACCTGGCGGAGGGTCAGGAGCCGGCGGAGGGCCAGGAGCCGGGAGAGCCGGCAGAGGGTCAGGAGCCGGGACAGGAGAGGTCGCCGGGGCGGCCGGGACAGGAGAGGGCGCCGGGGCGGCCGGGACAGGAGAGGGCGCCGGGGCGGCCGGGACAGGAGAGGGCGCCGGGGCGGCCGGGACAGGAGAGGGCGCCGGGGCGGCCGGGACAGGAGAGGGCGCCGTGGCCGCCGGGACAGGAGAGGGCGCCGTGGCCGCCGG
>JACXGI010018369.1:0-13313 GCA_016801175.1 Esox masquinongy | reverse complement strand
ATTTGATTGATTGATTGATTGATTGATGGATTACTGGAACCATGTCCTGTGGTCTGATGAGACCAAAATAAACTTATTTGGTTCAGATGGTGTCAAGCGTGTGTGGCGGCAACCAGGTGAGGAGTACAAAGACAAGTGTGTCTTTCCTACAGTCAAGCATGGTGGTGGGAGTGTCATGGTCTGGGGCTGCATGAGTGCTGCCGGCACTGGGGAGCTACAGTTCATTGAGGGAACCATGAATGCCAACATGTACTGTGACGTACTGAAGCAGAGTATGATCCCCTCCCTTCGGAGAGGGGATCATTCCAACATGATAACGACCCCAAACACACCTCCAAGACGACCACTGCCTTGCTAAACAAGCTAAGGGTAAAGGTGATGGACTGGCCAAGCATGTCTCCAGACCTAAACCCTATTGAGCATCTGTGGGGTATCCTCAAACGGAAGGTGGATGAGCGCAAGGTCTCTAACATCCACCAGCTCCGTGATGTCGTCATGGAGGAGTGGAAGAGGACTCCAGTGGCAACCTGTGAAGCTCTGGTGAACTCCATGCCCAAGAGGGTTAACGCAGTGCTGGAAAATAATGGTGGCCACACAAAATATTGACACTTTGGACCCAATTTGGACATTTTCACTTAGGGGTGTACTCACTTTTGTTGCCAGTGGTTTAGACATTAATGGCTGTGTGTTGAGTTATTTTGAGGGTACAGCAAATTTACACTGTTATACAAGCTGTACACTCACTACTTTACATTGTAGCAAAGTGTAATTTCTTCAGTGTTGTCACATGAAAAGATATAATCAAATATTTGCAAAAATGTGAGGGGTGTACTCACTTTTGTGAGATACTGTTTATTTTTAAAAGACAGTATTTTGTGTGGCCATCCTTAGATTTAACATGGCATTTTTTAAAGCAGTCATGTGGTAAATTGTTCCAGGCTTCTTGCACCATTTGCAATAACTCCTTTTCTTTTCTCTGTCCAAGACGGCTTCAGTTATGGTGAGGTTGAGGCTATGAGGTGTCTAATCTAATACTGAGAGAGTTTCATCTGCAGACTTCTGCTCCAAGTTGGTCTTAATCAGTGTTTTGGGTCGTTATCATGGCAAAAGTTAAGGTTTTTACCAATTAGGAAAAGGATGGACGTTTCTTCTACAAGATATCAATTACCTTTTGGACAATAGAAATTTTTACTACTTTTATCATATTCTTTTACTTAGATTAGTGCCTTTCTCCAAAGTGACACCAACTGAGTTGTACACATTTTTATACCCCATTGAAACAGGAACCAATGCAAGACCACAATCCCTATTTATAAATCAAACTTGACAAGTGATAAATGAAGAAAAAAAATTGTATCACCACATGTCTAATTAACCCCTGTGTTGATTTAATTAAATGAACTCAAAATTATTTATTACCCTGTGCCTCAGTCGGTTGATGTGGGCGTTTGGATGCACACATTTGCAGATACACACACAGCCCTGAATGACTAGCACGATGCTCAAGGGCAGTAGTTGTCAAATGGTGGGTTTTAAAGGTTTTGAATTTGACAAAGGCAGAAATATTCTGACCTTGTGTAAAAATAACTGCAAAATGTATAAATCATTACATAGCATTTAGGAAAAATATTTTCCACCTAGCTTTTTAGGAAAAAATAAGGAATTCCAATTCAAATAGTGGGTCCCGACAGAAAACCTGGTTCACTTTTAGTTCCAGACGCAAAACGACTAGTCTAGAGCACACCTGCTTACCCAAATTAACATTCATTGGTCTATTATACATCTGTTTTTGTAATCACAAATCTATTTTTTTTAAAACAGCTCTCACACAAAAAATACACATTGTGTTATTTAATGAAAACAGGACAATCCCAGGCAAGGGTTTAAAAAGGTGTTTTAAGATAATTCCTAACAATTTAAGTTACAATACAGTTCCGTAAAGGGCTTATTTTATGGAGGTTCTTGGTGTATAGAAATTCCTCAAGCAAGAATGTGGCCAAGATTGTCTGGTCGTAGTGCAAGTGGGATTAACTGATACTACCTCTTATTGCTCCATTAACCAATTTACCACCTAATGGTGATATCAGGCAGTCCGAAAGTTCCATCTCAACTGAACAGGTAAAGCGTCATTCTCTTTTTTCAAACAGCTCTTAAAGAGCCACTCCGGTTACATGACAATCTATCTGGAATCTCTTTCCAGCTGAAAAGTCCCATCTTGCAAAATCATTTGACTAGAAGCCATTAAGAATGACAAATCCTTCTATCCTATTAGAAGCGAGCAGTGCATCCCGCTCCCACAATGGCCTGCTGCACACCTGAACCTAATTTGGATTGGGATTACAATAGGTGTTGATATGTATGACACAGGGAGAGGTCACGTTGACAAAACTCTGTTTTGGGAGGAGCTTTGCAATTTCAATGGGATGATCATGTGACCAGAGCACACCATTAAAGTGAACTGTTAATCTTTTCAAAATGTAAGACTCATTTAAAACTCACAGAGTGCAAATATCATCAAGGATAGAGGGAAATCACATTTTTGACTGCACTGGACTTCTAAGCAAAAAAATAAATAAAAAACAAAAATAAATAAAAACCATTTCAGAGGTGATAGTATACAGCTCCGGAAAAAATTAAGAGATCACTGCACCTTTTTCTTTCCTTTCCAAAAAAGTCGAAAAGGAAGGCTTTGAGTGAGGAACAGAAGGGTTAAAATTAAGAGACCACTGCAAATTGAACGCTTCTGTTCCTCACTCAAAACTTTCCTTTTCAACTTTTTTGGAAAGGAAAGAAAAAGGTCCAGCGGTCTCTTATTTTTTTCCAGAGCTGTATCTTAGACATCAAGTATTAGTCTGAATTATGATATAGGGCCAAGCCAAGCTGTACTGGTTCCACCGTAGTTGCTTTAACCAAGCTGGAAAGGTCAAAGGTGACAGGAAAGATCCTCAACAGTATGGTTTCAGTCAGCCCTATAGCATATCGCCACCTTCACTCTACACGGTGTTAGATGTGCTCACGCCTGTTGATGAACACACAACGGATAGCAGAGAGGGTGACGCTGGCATCAGTTTTCTCCACGGACATGATGAAACGACATATGCCTGTGTTGGGACAAAGAGCAATCACATGTGACATGTCCAAACCTTGGGGTAAAGGACACTTTAGCTCGTCCACAAAATAGCGCATGGCCACACGTATGAGGGCTCCGTGGCTGACCACCAGGGCATGGGCTGGGATGTCCCTCGTCCCGTCGTCCGGCTCGCCTGCAAGAGCCCCTTCTGTCTCCGGCATCTTGGTCACCTTCTGGCCTGGTCCACAGTGGTCAGCCACCATGCGCTGGAACAGGTGCTCCAGAAATGTTTCTACGCGCGTCTTCATCTAACACAGGACAAAGCAGTCTGATTCACGACACACGACCCACACAGCAGACTGGCTGACGGTGGTTCCACTGTAATGGAGGGCATGCCCTTACAGCGAGTCACGTGGCAGAACTGCTGCATCATCATCATCATCATCATCAACCGGAAGAGGTGTCATTTAAAAGTAACTGTCAGATGATTCCAACACTGAAATCAGTGAGCTTCAGGCCGAGTCCTGAGTGGCGAGTTTTAAGTTAATGTCCATTATTGGTCTCTACAGAAAGTCCTCCTCTACACACTCCCCCCTACTGTGTGCCTGTTTTCTCCAGCTGAAGTAGTGGCTTTAATCACGACAATAAGTGACGCTGTGTGGCACCACAGACCTACGTACAGGTTACTGGATCCCCAATTCAAAACCACTAAGCAGACAAATCTCACTAATCTGTTGAAGTGAATCCTTATGAAAAACGTTCAAGTCAGTAATGGATTACCCTGTAATAATGCAGACCCACGGTGCCATCTAGTGTAGGAAAAATGTACTGCATATGACCCCTTACTCCCTGTGGATGTTGCTCTTCTGATCTCCCTAGTGCCTGTCTCGAACCCCGGTGCCTTGTTTTGTTGGCTATGAATTGGCTTCAAATCTACAAGGTCAAATTCATGAAAACGGGCCCTTACAAGCTATCTGAAGATGTGTGTTCTTCATAATTCAATTACCATACTTTGGTTTTCAGTATACTTGGAAGCCAAGAAAAAATAACAGATCTAAAATGTGACCACAATTTCCATTTGAGGTTTTCTCAGACTTGCAGTACAACTGCATCATTGCAGCCAGAGGTTAACCGCAGAGGACTGCAAAATTTCTTAGCAACAAGAAACACACAAAAACTACAACTCCCACCATGTGTTTGTCTTTCTTTTGACAGCTTATCTGACTTGTCTATCATTCCCTCCAAGAATGTCCAGTGAAAAAAAATGGTTGATTCAATAATGAAGTACATTTGAAACATTGTAAAATTACAATATAGCTATTACCTGTGATGCTGATTTCATATAGCCATTTTTGATCACATTTTTATCACTTTAGAGGTGACTGTGCATCCAAAAGTTTTCATGCATTTTATATTAAGCAAGCCCATTCAAAAACAGTACGCGATGGAACCTGCATTGGGCTGGACTTTCAGAAAATAAGAATCCCCTTGAGTGACTCACCTGTTCTATAGTCTCTCCACCAGGAGGCGTAAAGTCCAGCCAAGACTGACCAGCTGCTGCAGCCATGTTCTTCATGTCCACCACCAAACCCCCCTCAGCGCTTCCAAAACTCTAAAAAATAACAACAACACGAAGGACAAATCTCAACAATGCACAGACAATAATATTATTCCTCAACTAATATACAGTGCCCTCCAGAAACGTGGCATCATGTATCGAATAAAATATTTTTTCTTGCTGATGACTTTTGTATTCTTTGATCAATTTTCACACAATTGAAGTTTAGATTTATATATTTTAGTTTAAGATCAAGCTGATACTCAACAATGACATATTTTCACAGCCTATTTTATTCTTATTTACCTAGGGTGTAAATAATTCTGGAGGGCACTGTATGTATGTAGTTAATGTTAATATGTTGATTTAATTGATAATCAACTCATAACCTAGAGAAAGGCTAGTAGTCTACTCACCCTCTCTTTAAGTGATGGGTCAGTGACAATTTCCAGGCCAGAGCAACTACTGTTATGTTTTACAATAGCTTCACAAGTCTGTAACAAAGTTGATAAAATGATTGACATAAATCTTCCAAAGCAGAGATTTATTTCTTAAAAGACACAAGGAAATCTGTGGAACATCTCAACACATAATAACGACATTTCACAACATATCTGTGAAATCACCACTCACCTGGCGGGCGCGGGCCATGTCACTCACAAAGATGTTGGTGAACTTGACATCTCTGAGGTACTTTCCTGCAGCTTCTGCCTGTTGCATCCCTATATCTGACAGAGATGAATTCATCGCCTGGCCTGGCAGAGGGGGAAATTCCCAGGATTTAAATTGATATTTGACAATGCAGTATATGCCATTGAAACAGGCAATTGACATAATGTGACCTCAAATTAATCCAATCTGGTTCCAATGACTTAGTTGTGTTCAAAATTGGACCAATGTGAACTTGGCGTCTAATATTCTCTCAAAGTACTATCAGTAACTTAACTTTAGCGCCAAATTCATTACTCTTATACTATAAACCCGTTTCTAAAAAAATTGGGACGCTGTGTAAAATGGGAATAAAAACAGAATGCAAAGATGTGCAAATCATTTAAACCCTATATTCAATAGAAAATAGCACCAAGACAACATATCAAATGTTGAAAACGAAAAATGTTATTGTTTCTTAAAATATATATGCCCACTTTGAATTTGATGCCAGCAACACGTTTTAAATCATACCTTGGAGAAGGCCTTTTTTATTCCATTCTGTTTCACCACTGGAAAAAAGAAGAATTTATCAGCATGTACAGGCAGTGTAACTTCCAGAATTAAACTCAAAAAGTACACATTTGTAGTGACTGCGGATCAGGCTTTTCCCAGACCGTTAAGTCTTAAAGGGGCACTGTAGAATCCTGCCTCTAATCAATAACACAACCTGTCTTCTCCTCGTCTTCCTTTACCGAACGAGACCAGAATACTACTAGCTAGTCCAGGGTGGTTTAGGATGGTAAGTACAGTACCGTGATTGTCTAAAGCGAGTGTAAGGAGATCACAAGTCAATTTGAACTGACAGGCGGACTGGCAAGTGTACATGGGTAATATGTCAGCCACTCATTCATTTTGTAGAAAAATATTATTTGAAACGTTGACATAAAACAATAACTGCAGATGTGGTGCTATAGACGTGGACGCTTTTGCGTGTGTTATTTGTCCACACATTCTTTACACAGCTAGGTAATGGTCAAACTCCCTCCTTTAGCATTTCTTAAATATCTATCGAAGATTTATAAAAAAACAACAAAAAAAAAAGTTTAATATTGGCCGATCCACAGAAAAACGATCAGTATCAATCTGCATCAGCCTCAGAAAAGCAGATGGGTGCATCCCTACGGCAGCATAACTGTAATGATGACACAATTAAACATGTTGCGGGCAGTTGAAACACAACCGTTTTTTTACCCCACAATGAAATTTGTGCCGAAAATAGAAGTTATTTAAGTCCACAGTAAAATTACATCCAACCCATCAGTGTGCCTACTCTGTAGGGCATTTTCAGGAGACACGGGGGAAATGCTAGGCCTTCTTGTCAGAGCTTCTGTGGCTTCTGATGATGAAGAGAGTTAGATACAGCCAGGCAGGCAATGTCACAGACAGCTGCTGTAGTCGTCTGTATGGTCTCCTATGGCAGCAGTTCTCAAACCGTCTTCGGGGACCAGCAAACAGACGATGGCCACCGGTCCCCAGGCCCATTCCATTGTGCCGAGTCTTGTAACACAGTCCGCCTGAGGTTCTCGGTAGAGGGTGGAAAAAATCAAGGTCCCCTCTCTTGAAAACACTTGTATCACTCCATATCTGGTTTGAAGAACCACTTGTTAAGGCAAGAAGTCTATTGAAGAATCCATTGGGTAAGATAAGGCTGATACAGCTGCAGGGGTCCCATAAAAAGAATTGGGCAGAAGGATCGGGTTCTGTTTTAGACAGTTCTATTTATTTTTTCTATCGGTTTTATTTACATGTTTGTTTCAAATGTGGTTAGGTACTAGAGCCATGGTGTAAATAAAAGGATAAATGATGAAGGTACAATTGCACGGATTGTTTTGCACTGAACTAAGTCCAAAGGCTGTAGCCTCGCCCCAGTCCTCATCGATGGTATGGAGGTGGAGCGTGTGTCCAGCTTCAAATTCCTGGGTGTCCACATCTCGGAGGACCACTCCCGGACCCTCAACACCTCGGCCCTGGTCAAAAAGGTGCAGCAGCGCCTGTACTTTTTGAGGAGGCTGAAGAAAGGCTGTCTGTCCACCAAGGTCCTTGTGAACCTCTACCGCCGCACAGTCGAGGGCATTCTGACAAAACTGCGCCAGAGTGCAGCTCCCATCTATTGTAACCCTGCTGAACTCTGTGACCCATCACTTACCATTATTCCCCCGCCTCACTGGGACCTTGTTGCACTACTCCCTTGTACTACTCTGACACTGCCTTGCTATGCCTGATTTTGGAAGTTTTCGGTTGTTAAAAGGTACGTGTCTACCTTAAGAACCTCACCGCTGCTATCCCTGGATTTCAGTTGCACATACACCTTGTACATTCAATTTGCCTCTTTGCACATTTAGAATTGCCATTGTGCTTGCATTTTTACAGTTGTTACACACGCATGTCCACCTCAGGACCTCACTGCTGTTATCGCTGCATCTCGGGTGCACAAGCTACCTTAATACATCACTCTTTCATTTGCCTTGTTTGCACATATTGAATGCCATTTTGAAATTGCCATTTGTACCCGAACTATTATCCCACTTGTAACATACACTATACCCAATACTTGTAAAATTTCGCCACTATTTGCCTTACTGCACATTTAGTATTGCTCATCTACACATTCCACTGGTAATATACATATACCTAATGCTTGTAAATTTTCTGCCCTCCTATATTTGCCGTATTGCACATTTAGTATTGCCATTTGTACTGCATTTGCCTTCATTGCACATCTACACATTCCACTGGTAATATACAGTACATATACTAAATACTTGTAAATTTTCTGCCCTCCTCTATTTGCACTTCGGGTTAGATTCTAACTGCATTTCGTTGTACTGTACGTGTGCTGTTCTATGACAATAACGTTGAATCTAATCGAATTAATTTAGGTATGTAAAGGAATTGATTGCAGGAGTGCACTGACCAATGAGATGCATAGAGTATCTAGTGCTCTAGTCCAAAACATGTGCAAAGCCAATTAGGACTGATGTTGCGATCTCGATATATCCATTGAGAGAAAAGGCTGATCCGCAGCAACAGTTTTATAATTTACTCACCAACATATGGAGTTTCAGAACTTATTAACGATCGCCGTTATGTACAGTATTTAATCTTTAATTACTGTCAAGCACATGTCGGCTGATGCAGCAACAACACAGTCTCTCGAAAGATCAGTGATTGTGTATTCATTTTTTAAATTTTTTGGAAGTACATGCTGTGATAAGCAGTAGTTACCGAGGCAACCCTTAGCACGATATTACGATGCTAATTCCACACAACTTTCAATACACTTACCACTCGTTTAATAGTTTCTTTTCGTTTTTTAAACAAATACAAAAAAAATATTGGTTGGTTCAGTAGACCTTCCGCTACAGGCACTTTATCTATACACTGTGGAAAGAATGACCTAATGACAATACTAACTTAATGACCTTCATGCAACTTATTGGCATGACTGCTGTAACTCCTTGGCATTTCATGAGGAGCAGGGCTGAATATTAGCACTCGATCTGACCTTTATCTGCCGTGTACTCCAGCAGCTGGAGACGGGAGAAACGTGACACCAGCTCGATACAGAGCGTTTGTTGCGCTGGGGTGCAACGATTTTAGCACGCAAGCCATTCGAAATGTTAATGCTACAGTAGTACAACATCATGAGTCACCCGAACTTTTATCAACATGGCATGCTCCTAAGTCACAGACGTAGGTAGCTAGCAATATTAGCAGGCTAGCCAAAGGTCTATTAAGCGATTGAATTATCTTCTAAATAATCGACACTTACTGTCGTACTATCGTAATTCCAAAGGTAAGCATTGTTACGCTCTGAGGTAGCAAAATTGAGGTAGTAAACTTGTAATCCTGTTTCAGTGACAGGTCTCCTGATTCCACTGCAAAAAAACGCTAAACTCGATGACGTAGCCACGCTCCGCAATCTTGGCCACACCCACCCGCAGCACCGTAGAGGAAGGATGGCGTGTTGTAATGTTGTTGTTTTTTTAATTTAACTTTAAGTAAAATTAATGTGATTGTACACCTATTTATACTGTTTTTAAAATTCCTTAGTAATGTACACCTTATTTTATGTAGCATGAACTGTTTGTAATAACGTACTTGGAAATTTTATGAGAGTAAAGCAATTTATTGCCAAAAAGAGCAGGGACAATGAATTCATTAATGGTGGGTTTATTGATCATATAGCATGCCTTGATCCTTAACACTTTAAGGTATCTTTTGAGACAGACCAATAATGAGCTGATTATTAATTATAATTAATTATAAGTTGTCAATATTTAACTCAACGTTAACTTTGAAACCAACTTAATCACATACTAGACCTACATAATCCATAGTCTCCCTAAAACAGCCTAACCAGCTGAATCAGAAGACAAACTCAGACTGACACCAGTCCCGCAACTTGCCTGAAAGCTGACTGATCTGCAAGGGAAATCAACTCCTAAACAGTCCTTTCGTTTCCACCTGGTAATTGCACTCACCGGGTTCCCCTGATCTAAATCAGCCCCTTATTAGGTGAGGATGACAACTAGGAGTGGTTTGACTCACTAGGACAGAGTTCACTAGCCATAGCAGTGTTTTAACTCTTTGCTTTGGAAATAACAGAAATAACCCTATTCATTCAGTTTGTTTCCCTGCCACCCAATTGATGTACTTCTCTAAATTCCTAAGGTTAGTTTTCAAGCAGGGTTTAATGATGTCTGTCATCTTAGCTTTTGTTTGGAACAAGGAAGTGTAATTTTAGCCCATCATCATACTGCAGTATCAAAAGCGGCCCTCAAGCTCAGTTCCATTCCACAAACATCTTGCCAGGTCTATTGTAAGCTTCATGACCACAGCAACCTGTAGTGTTCACTTCACTTGTAGGTACACAGTTATGTCACACAACGTGCTCCATTTAAACATAAAAGCTAACATTCAAAAAAACAGAAGTGAGTATAACACTGGACTGATATGGTGTCACACTCTTTAAAGCAGAGGTTTATTGAACAGAGGTTGTGCAACAGACATTTTTGAGGTACATGATGTAATTTCTAGTGGAGGGGGCAACCAGGGGATATCCACACTGTTGAAACAGACTTCCTCATGTCACAAGTAGCATGTGGCGAGCCGTTTGATTGATCGGTTTACCCATTTTGCATTGGTTTGCCAATTTGATCCGGCACAAAACAGGGCAACTAAACTCAAATCAAATGAAGCTAAGGAACCAAAATCCATAAACACTGTGATTGGTACAAACCAGGTATTCATTGTTGGCATTTGAGATGGCATAACTTTAAATAGACCAAGGGTGTGGTGACGTGATGCTGCGCCCCCTCCACCAGGGTTTAAATAGACCAAGGATGTGGTGACGTGATGCTGCGCCCCCTCCACCAGGGTTTAAATAGACCAAGGATGTGGTGACGTGATGCTGCGCCCCCTCCACTAGGGTTTAAGTCCAGATGGGAGCCGTTTATGTGTGTGCCACCAAATACAGTCAGGACATTTCACAACCGACAAACTATTGTTCATTCTACTGTACTGCCACCTTTCACAGGCTCCCTAATAACTGTAGAGTTGTGAGGTATTGACATTTTCCTACTTTTTGTCCAGTAAACCTGAGGTATGAAGATACCGCATTTGCAGAATGTGACAGAGAAAGAAGAGCAAAATAGATTAAAAAAAAGAAAAGAAACATGCTATCTAAGCAAACTGTACAAAGAACATTTCCAGTCGAATACTCATTTCATGTTCTTCTAATACCATCTACTTCAGTATTCTCAAAGTATCTCTTCTGCAGTAAAATAATTATATTATAATACAAATGTTTATAAAATAGCAGCACACTCAAGTGACACATCACAACTAAGTAATGTTATTTTTTGTATATGAATGAAACAAAATCATAGCTTTTAGCAGCGCAAAAAGACAACAACTCAAAAACTTAATGACGTCTTCACACCTCCTTCTCTCTTCACTTTGGATACAGTATCTAACCCCGTACAAATGCACTACAACCTCTTTTGGGTCTGGACACCCCATAAAATAAAACAAAAACAATTGTAAGGCTGTCTAAATACAAGCTCAAACGTAACACAGTCAACTACTTTGTAAAAAAAAAAAACCCGCTAATCATGACTACTCAGAATAGAGCTTGTGGAAACGAAAAAAAGGGCTGACATCCTTGACAATGATAAACAAGGGCTTGTTTTGGCGACCGGTTAAAGAAGGCCTAAGATTGGTTTCTCAAAAATGGTTTTCTGCGTAGCCTGCTAAAAGAGACACACACACACACACACACACACACACACACACACGCACACGCATATTACACCCCAATCACCATTTAAATCTAGCAATGATAATTTTTAGTATGTAAAAGCTACCCTGTCCTGGCAATGTGTCTTGGAAGTGAATTTGTTTAATTGTGAGTGTAACTGATCAAACCCCATACCATGGATGTGACGGAGGCACTGAATCTCATGGATGGGCAGGGGTTCCCACATGGAGACACAGGCCTCAGCCAGGCCTGCACTGCTTGGGGATCAGCACGGCATCACCATAGATGACAGGCCAGCTTTGACTAGCAAAACCATCAATAAGGTAGCTTTCACCATATACCAGCTTAATTATTATTTTTTATGCTTTACTCAACTGCCCCATAAACATGTGCAAAACTCTGATGTTATGCTAACCTTCTTGTATAGTTAATTGCCCATGTGTATTTTATTGTTGCTTTGAAGCAGATCGAATAGAAAATTCAAGTAGAACAAATATTTCATATTGTGATAACTTCTAATATAAAAACAAAACAAAATCAAACCTCCTCAATAGCCCTTTTTTAAATCAGCATTGGCATGGTTTAAACACAAAATGGTCAGTCCCCTTTCACCTTGTACGCTTTTGTTTTGGAATGTGTTTTGATCGGAATGTCCTCCAGCACTAAGGTGTTAAACATTATTTTGACATCTGCTTGCCAAGGGAATATGCATGCTACAAAGTAAACCAAAAGGAAATTTAATATGAAAACACAAAATATCCATAGATCCCCACACCGTAACCCTTTTCATTTGTCCATTGTGGAGCGTGTTTTCAAAGTGCTTTGCTGTTGAAATCATAGGCGAATTGAAACAAGTCTACTGTATGAGGCATTACTGATGCACTGGTCACAGTTCTTGCCCAGCTCCAATACATTTCATTCACCGCAACTGAAAAGATAAAGTACATATTTAAACTCTGAGCTGGCAGCGTAATTCTGGATTTGATCCTAATTTGCCATCAATCTGCCCAAAACGCAGAAATCTGATAAAGATATATGAGGCCTTCTCCTGAATCTCCTGTATTTTTTACCAATTTTTTACCCACAGCAGCTTGCTTCTGCACAGAAAAAAAACTATTTCTTTCCATTTCCACCTAACCATCCCCCCAATCCCCCCAAACAACTGGCCCCCTCATTCTCCCCTCACTCCTCTAAGATACTAAAACACCACAGATAGGCACACAACCCCTCCAACTGACACTCAGCTGTCTGAAGCTCCTTTCATGACTCCAGAAGAACAAAAACAATGACATAAAAACACAAGCTCTATCTGGCAATATTTGATTGGTATATTGGCAGTGAAATAAACACAGAGGCCTTGAATTAAACTTCTAAAACAGATGGTCCCACTGCAAAATTCCTCCAGGACAAAACGGGGGAACCCATCGACGACTCCATCCATTAAGCATGCTGAGACCCCCAGCTTTCCTGTCAGCCGACAAGCCATAGTGACTGGTGACAGTGATACACCAGAGATGCCCTGCATTAATTCCCTGTCTCCTACCTGCTCCATAGTCACTAGTCTACTCTTTCCACTCAAGTGCCAAGCTTAACCACTTACACAAACACACACACACACACACCAACTGTTGAGCTGATAAAAAAATCACAACTAAGCAATCACATCCATTCACCCACCACACACACACACACACACACACACACACACACAC
>JACXGI010018366.1:0-13435 GCA_016801175.1 Esox masquinongy | reverse complement strand
AAAAAAAAAGATATTTAATCCCAACATGATCCTAAAGCCACTAAAAGATTCCCACCCCTTTTCTGGTTCATCGCTCTGATTTCCACAGTTTAACTGATTAACAAGGTTACAGGTTTAACTTGTTTTCCCAGCCTGTTAACATCATGTTTGGAATGGGTGAGGGAGAGGCGAATGGAGAGGTGAAGATCGGGGACTTCGGGCTTGTGACGGCAGAAGATAACGATGATGATGAGAACCTGCTGGAGAGAACGAAGCGCACCGGAACCAAGTCCTACATGGCCCCCGAACAGGTAACCCAGGACAACCCCACTAGAACACAGCAGATGAGGCTGGTGAGGGGAGGGGCGTAATGATGACAGTGAATGGAGTGCTGATGAACACTGAAGCCAAGTATTATAATGTCCTCCCCAACCAAGGTGCCACCAGTTAAGTAGTGAGAATAATGTTCAGTCCTGTTGTAAGTCAGGTGTTAGGTAGTGAGAATAATGTTCATCCCTGTTGTGAGTCAGGTGTTAAGTAGTGAGAATAATGTCCATCCCTGTTGTAAGTCAGGTGTTAAGTAGTGAGAATAATGTTCATTTCTGTGTGTGTTATGTCATGTTTGGGCCTAGCGGAGAGCATCTATCCAGTAACCTAAAGGTTGTTATATCGAATCCCTGAGCCGTCAAGGTGAACAGTCTGTCGTTTTGTTCCTGAGCAAGGCAGTTAATCCAAATGGCGTCCTGGTTGTTCCTGTAAAATAAGGATGCAATCTTGATCAACATATCTGGTGAAATAAGGTGAAACAAATGTCCAGTGTGTGTTCACAGAGGAACAAGACCTCGTATGACAGAAAGGTAGACATCTTTGCTCTGGGTCTGATCTACTTTGAACTCCTCTGGAATCTATCTGGCATGGAGAAGGCAGAGGTGAATATAACAATAACTTCTATGCAGTATACTTTTGTATCACAATGCATTATGCTATAATACATATTCCTTGTACAGGTCTGGGAGGGAATCCGAAGCCAGAAGTTCCCGCAACGGTTTGTCACGCAGTTCCCCATAGAGGTACATTTATTTGTTTGGAAACATATCGGAGAACGTTTCAGAAAGGTGTTTCTGCTGTGCCAGCAGAACCTCTTGATTTGAAATATTTTAGCAAGTACAGTTTGAATTAGGTCATCACAACAGTCTGAACTATGATGATCTGCTTGTGTTGATCACTAACTATGTGATCTGGTTGTGTAGTGTTGATCACTAACTATGTGATCTGGTTGTGTAGTGTTGATCACTAACTATGTGATCTGGTTGTGTTACAGCACAAGATGATTCAGTCCATGCTGTGTGTCAGTCCAGAAGACCGACCTGAAGCCAGACGGCTACAGATGAACCTTATGGAGGCTAATAACATACTAACCAGAGACCTCCATAACCAACAAGACAACAGAACAATCTAACAGCCTTTTATATAGTACATATAAATACACCGGGTGGTTTGGATCCTGAATGCTCATTGGCATCCAAGGGGGTGTGGTATATAGCCAATATATCACAGCTAAGAGCTGTTCTTAGACACGAGGCATCGCGGAGTGCCTGGACAGAGTTTTTATAATACATTTAAGATACAATATCCATAGAGAAATAATAGAATATATGCAGTTGGAGACAGAATCCCAGTGAGAATGATTAGATGAACACAACATGTGACATGGTACAGAAATGCTCTGATCCTCAGTCAACACCTCCACTCTGAGATGCTACGAATACCTGACATGAACATTCAAAAAACAAAAATCTCAATTTCAGCTGCATTCAAGTAGACCTCAAATAGTCAGTGGATCTGGTTTCTTGTACTGTTAGTCCAGGCAGAACCCAGGATAGTCGGGGTGGGGCTGTGTGTTGTTTGCCTCGTGAAGTTGCCTGATCCAACAAGCTTGAAGCATTTGAATGCAATCTTGTGGGATTAGATGTCTTGGAGAGACCAGCGTGGTTGAGTTCATGAATCATGAGTAATAGGGCAAGGTGTATCATTTCAAAACAACAAAAACATCTGGCCCCATTTATCAGGAATATTTATTTAACAATGTGTTGTAACACTGACATTAAAAGTAAGTCTACGGCATATAAAATAAGTCAGTTGGTCATTGGATCTTCCAGCAGAACAATGATCCAAAGCATAACTCCAAATCCACACAATGTTTAAATGACCATAGAATTAAGCATTTGCAATGGCCATCACGGTCTCTGAACTAAATCCCAATGAACACTTGTTGGGTGAGCTGAAGAGGCGAGTCCACAAGTGACGACAAGGGACTCTGAAGGATCTGAAGAGTTTCTTGATGGAGGAATGGTTCTCCCGCCTCATCAAACATACAAGACACGTGAGGAAGGGTGCAGAAACAACTAAATGCACTGGTGCCAATTATTGGTTCCCGTCTGTTTTTAAATAAAGTAATTTACGGTTTAAAATATATTTTTTCCTTCAACCAATTTTCACTCAATTAAAGGTTAAATGTTTTGAAAGTAAGATCAGTCTGATAAATAACAATGTTATTTTTTTCACAGCCTTTTTTGGTTCATGTTTATCTAGGGAACCAATAGTTTTGCAGGGGACTGCACATACAGTAGCACTACACATACAGTAGGCCTGTACATACAGTAGCACTGCACATACAGTAGCATGAACATTGAACATTCCCCTCCACTCTGAGATGCTACGAATATCTGACATGAACATTCAAAAAACAAAAATATCTCAATTTCAACTGCATTCAGTAGACCTCAAATAGTCAGTGGATCTGGTTTCTTGTACTGTTAGTCCAGGCAGAACCCAGGATAGTCTGGGTGGGGCGTGTAGTCTTTTGTAATAGTTGTCTATGAGGCCCTACATTCATGCAGGTGGTTCATCTGCCCATTCATCTTGCCAAAATGCCTCCAGGTCATGCAAAATCTTTGGTCTTGCATGAACCGCACATTTGAGATCTCCCCAGAGTGGCTCGATGATATTAAGGTCAGGAGATTGTGATGGCCACTCCAGAACCTTCACCTTTTTCTGCTGTAACCACTGGAGGGTCAACTTCGCCTTGTGCTTAGGGTCATTGTCGTGCTGGAAAGTCCAAGAGCATCCCATGCGTAACTTTCATGCAGAAGAATGCAAATTGTCTGTCAGTATTTTCTGATAACATGCTGCATTCATCTTGCCATCAATTTTCACAAGATACCCCGTGCCTTTAGAGCTCACACACCCCGAAAACCTCAGTGAGCCACCACCATGCTTCACAGTGGGGATTGTATTCTGCTCACTACAGGCCTTGTTGACCCCTCTCCAAACATGGTGCTTATGGTTGTGACCATAAAGCTCAATTTTGCTCTCGTCACTCCAAATAACAGTGTGCCAGAAGCTGTGAGGCGTGTCAAGGTGTTGTCGGGCATATTGTAACCAGGCTTTTTTGTGGCATTGGCGCAGTAAAGGCTTCTTTCTGGCAACTCGACCATGCAGCTCATTTTTGTTCAAGTATCGTTTTATTGTGCTCCTTGAAACAACCACACTGTCTTTTTCCTGAGTAGCTTGTATTTCTCCTGTGGTTACCTGTGGGTTTTTCTTTGTATCCCAAACAATTCTTCTGGCAGTTTTGGCTGAAATCTTTCCTGGTCTACCTGACCTTGGCTTGGTATCAAGAGATCCCCGAATTTTCCACTTCTTTATAAGTGATTGTACAGTACTGACTGGCATTTGCAAGGCTTTGGATATATTTTTATATCCTTTTCCATCTTTATAAAGTTCCATTACTTTGTTACGCAGGTTTTTTGACAGTTTTTTTCTGCTACCCATGGCTCAGTATCTAGCCTGCTCAGTGCATCCACATGAGAGCTTACAAACTCATTGACTACTTATCCCCAAATTTTCCACCTATTGCATTGTTTTTTTCCCCCTGTAAAGCACATTGAATTGCTTCTGCTATATAAATAAACTAGCTTGCTTGCTTGCTTATACATAGACACCAATTGCAATTTAAAAGCCACAGGTGTGGGAAATTCACCTTTTAATTGCCATTTTCACCTGTGTGTGTCACCTTGTGTGTCTGTAACAAGGCCAAACATTCAAGGGTATGTAAACTTTTGATCAGGGCAATTTGGGTGATTTCTGTTTTTGTTATGATTTTAAAAGGAGCCAAAAAACTGTGATAATAAATGGCTTCATATGATCACTATCCTTAAATAAAAGAAAAATCAATGCCAAAATTTCACAATTTCTGCCAGGGTATGTAAACTATTGAGCACAACAGTGTCCAACGAGATTAGTTATCAATAGGTGTGTATATCGGGGAATCATGTAGGTAATCATGTAGGTACTATGTACAACTGACTTGTTTAATATGCAGTAGACCATTTGTTGATGCAGTGACTAGATGCCACTCCCTATCACTCTGTACCTTGCACTGTTGCACATGTTGGCCCTTGTAATAATGGGAAAGCAATGGTTGCTTTTTAAGAATTAATGAATGAATGGTTTGATAATGCTTCATCATTGAATTGATAAACAGTACTGTCTAAAAATACTTTACTTTTATAAGTCAACACTAAATACATTAAATGGAAGTGTTAGTCATTTGTAAGTATAAATATATTTTGAAATAGTGTGTGTTTAGATCAAATTGGTGTTAATTGCTAATAAAATCCTTTAAAAACTTTAAGGTAACTTTTGTTACCTTATTTTCCAGGTGTATTGTGCCAGACATGATACAGGTCTGTGTGATGAGTGTCTAGTGAAAGGGGGACATGATGCAGGTCTGTGTGGTGAGTGTCTAGTGAGAGGGGGACATGATGCAGGTCTGTGTGGTGAGTGTCTAGTGAGAGGGGGGCATGATGCAGGTCTGTGTGGTGAGTGTCTAGTGATAGGGGGACATGATACAGGTCTGTGTGGTGTTTATTTAGCATTGAGTTGTTTGTTTTAGCAGAACCTTTCACATGGAGCAAAAATATTTCACATGTGCCTTTGCAACACAACGATGAACCAACAAGGAAGACTGTCTCTTGTTTATGAAATACTCTACTATTGGATAAACGCCTCACGTTAGCCAGATTCATTTAAATAATATTGGACCGTGGCCCAACTTCGTGACGCGCCGGAACAGCTCAAATGGCCGCGCTGCCTTCCCGAGATGCTTTGCGCAACAGTCAACAACGCCTTGACGCTAATCATAGAAAATTAATTGTATCCGTCCGAGGCTGCGGGCGTGCCCGACCAGTGGACATCCACCGTTACGGATTGGAGGAAGGTGGAAATTGTTGCTGACTCAGGTCAGTTTTATACGTTCGCTCTGTGTTGTTAAATGTGCTGTGTTTATTTAGCATTGAGTTGTTTGTTGTATATGACAGCACCACAGAAATACGTTGCCTGCTAGCATAGTGCTCATTATAACGTGTGTTTTTATTTTGCCCATGAGTGGTAAAAATAATTTTGGTCGGTTTCAGGTTAAATTAAAAAAGTTCACGAAGGGATGTAAACACAGCCCTCCCCCGCCGAAAAACAAACACCAATAGATGAGAGCACCTATACGTCACTTTCCCCTCGTCCGAACGACCACGCCCCCTTTTGGTGGACAGCTAGCGCTGTAGAAGTTTAGAAGACCACGGCGCAAAATTGGAAATATTACTGGTACCATGCCTAAAAGCTGCTGCGTTCTGTTTTGCGCGTCGAATAAGAGAAACACGCTAGTTTAGGGTTTTGTTCCCAAAAAAGCGAAGGACAGCAAAAGAAGAAATCTGTGGCTTCAAGGCCATTCGCAGAGTGGGTGAAAATGGTCAACTATGGGACCGGTCCTGTCTGCTGCAAACACTACATCACGTTAGTTTATGATACTAGTCACCGTTAAAAGTCAAAGAAGTGAATGTTGGTGCTGCAGTGAAAAGGCAGGACATAGAACATTTTGAAAATTCACTTCCCTGAAGTGATATGTCATGATTATTGTCATAATTATCCCAATTAAAAGTATGTCTAAATGCTGCTTTAATGCCATGATAAGAAAATTATAGGGAATTTAATCTTCAAAAATTAAATTAAGCAACAGATGTAATTGTTCACTGCAAACTATTGTAGCAATACACATCATTAATTCGTAGCCTACCTTATAGTTGCAGGGTGCTAGGTCGTTAGCTTGCTAAACATATTAGCGATTTAATTAGTTTACAGTAACGTCACATTGGACAGACTACCAAAACAGCAAAATAAAGTGACAGATCTCATAAATACATTACCTGGAGAGTCAATAAGGTAGTTGTATACAGTCTATCAGGATGACACCTCCGGCCACTGGGTTGGGTCGTTCGCCCACTTTGATGGATGCAGACTGAATGGACACTCAACCCCTATTTCTTGAGTTTTCTCAATATATAACTTGATCGGCAACGACATAAAATATTTTTTTGCCTGACTGCCCACAGTGTTTGTGCTCATAATAGCTAAAAAGCAATATGGTTTTCTTATTTTGTATGAATGAATTGGCAAAAACGTCGGACTTTGTATTCACCGCCAGTCAAATAAAATGGGCTGCTTACCCCCAAAAAGGGGCGGGAGCATGACGCGAATGTACCCGGATGGGCTGCTCTCATCTACAGCGGATACGCCCATAAACCGCAAGGCAAGGCAGCGCGCTTGCAGGTGAATTCGCGCCGGAACAGTGGACATCCACCATTAGAGAAATTCGGTATGGCCAATGGTATGGGCGGAGTAAAATGCCAGCAACAATTGCAAATACATAGTGCCCCTTGATTTTTTAGCATATAATCACTCTATGCCGTCTCCTGAACATTTCCTACAATACATTCACAGCGGCGTATAGAATAGTTTTTTCTGTATAGGGCAAAATGTATTTCATATCCACTGAGTTACATTGTGGACAATGGTATGGGCAGAGTATAATGCCAGTAACAATTGCAAATACATCTTACCCCTTGATTTTATAGCACATAGTCACTCTATACCGTCTCCTGAACATTTATACAATACATTCACTGCGGCGTATAGAATAGTTATTTCTGTACAGGGCAATATGTACATGTACAGTCTGTTACAGTGTTTTTCATTGGGGGCTAAAGAGGGTGTGGAAAATATTGTGTTGCTAGGTGTAGCACGCCATTCCTCATGATTAGACAGGTTTGTCTTATTCTACACGCTCTCCTGAACATTTCTTACATTCCTTTCTCTATGGCACATTGAATAGTTTTTGAGCTATGAGGCAATATGTATTCTATATTCAGTCAATCGCATTGTCTGAATTGTGACCTTGGAATGTGTTTTAATACCCACTTTTTTATTGAAATTACACTAAAATATGATCAATTATTAATTGTTGTCAATGTTTTGAGAGGTACAGTTTCTTAAACAATTAATAAATTCAATTTATATCAGTTTTGAAGTAAGACGTTGGCCTCTTATTTTGAAAATGTCCTAATTTTCTTGACCCGGAAGTTTCTTTAATGTTGCTCACAAGACGCTGATGACATTCGCTCTTGGCCGGCTCCGCTTACGCGGTCCGGCAAAAAACATGTAGATTTCAAGCGGTGTGAACCAGTGTGAACTAGTGCTTTCATTACTGTTCTGCTAGCAGCAGGATATTATGCTGGCTGCACTAACAAAAAAAATCTAAATATAAGCCGTCATTGAAATACACGGCAGTGTATTACTCACTAGCCATGGGGTATGTAGAATCCATATAACCTGCCATTTCATGGGAAAAATAGAGCGTATAATTAGCAGCACTTTCTAACCCACCCACTCCATGGTCTCCAATGCGATACACTAAACCTTAATGTGGCCTATGCAAAATGCCTTATAACAACAAAAAAGAGGCACTTGATAGGGATTCTATACACCGTAGTCAGTAATTCTTGAATGCCATATTCCACTTCACATAGTCTACTTTTTTGTCACAAGGTAATATATTTAACAAAACGGTCTGAACATTTTTTGCTTTAATATTTCCTTTCCAATAATTGCTACTTGCATTCATTAGAAAACAACGTAAAAATAGCCTGTGGTTACAATTTACTATCTTTAGAATGAATAGACCATGCAATATATTGACATTGGCGCTTTAATTTTGAAGGTTTAATTAATACAATACGCTTGTGACGTTATTCTTAGTGCTGCTGGCAGAACACTAGTCATATTTTCTAGTAAATCGAAACTCAGAAATGATTTCATAGATCACGACGAGGTAAGTCATCACCTATGAGACACATCCTGACAAGCATAAGATACTTAGGTTACTGATACGTTTAAAATTAGCTTATTATTATGAAATGCAAGCTTCAGAGCTGATATGGATATCAGCTCCGGAAAAAATTAAGAGACCACTGCACTTTTTTCTTTCCTTTCCAAAAAAGTTGAAAAGGAATGTTTTGAGTGAGGAACAGAAGCGTTCAATTTGCAGTGGTCTCTTAATTTTAACCCTTCTGTTCCTCACTCAAAACATTTCTTTTCGACTTTTTTGGAAAGGAAAGAAAAAGGTGCAGTGGTCTCGTATTTTTACGTCCAGGGCTAACGACGCCACTGACACTGAACATCGGCTGACTGTAATGTATGACGGTATCTTTTGTCTGCCCTTCCACAACATTCTAGCTAATAAAATGTCATGCAACCAGGCTGGCTTGAAGGAGAAAATATGTGCCTTTTTAAAAAAGAAGAAAGAAGGATCCACTGCCATCCAAATAGCCAAGGCAGTTGGATGTCAGACTGCCAAGGACGTAAACAGTGCCTTGTACAGTTTAAAGGACGAAGGACGTCTTCATAAAATACAAGACACACCGCCACTTTGGTCTGTGAATAGCCCAGAGAGATCTAGAACCCCTGAGGTCCGCCCCGACAACACGAAGAATGAAGTGAGAAGATTGCTGACATCGAAGGGTGGTGGAACAGGTATAAAGTCGAGTCATATTGCCAGAGAATTGGCCCAACCAAAGAAAGTGGTGACTAAGGTTCTGTATGACCTGCAAAGAATGGGTCAGGCGGAGAAGGTGGGAGAAAACGTGTGGAAGACAAGTGCTGAAGCAGCAACGGATACTGAAGCTGTAACGAATGCTGAAGCTGCAACGAATGCTGAAGCAAACTTTAGAGGAAAGCCCATTCAATTCAAGAGGTACGACTGTGGATTAGCACACATGGGGAACTTTGATATTTGGGAACGTGAACACACAATTGATTATTTTTTTATGTGTTGTTCATACCGTTGCAATGTTATACCCCCACAGTGATTATCAAGATATCTCCATTCATCTCACTGAAAGCTCCAGGTACGCCGCTCTGTATACTGTTTTAAACGGAAAGGGAGACGAAAACAAATTTAAAGACTTGCTGCCTGAAATCTGTTCCATTTTCAGGTTTTCCAAAGACTTTGAGTTACTTACCGTGCTTGGTGCTGGCGGCTTTGGTTGCGTCACCAAGGCAAGACACCGAGAGGATGGGAAAGAATACGCAGTGAAGATTGTCAAGCGCACAAGGTAAGATGACATCTTCCGGTTTTGATTGGTCTAACAGGTTATTTCTTCATTATAGAAACGTAGATCTTCCATCTCAGTTAATGTTGATGTCCTTTTGATCTCTCTCAGTGTGGCGAGTCGTGAGGTAAAAGCCCTGGCTGATTTGGAGCATCCCAACATCGTGCGCTACTACACAACATGGCGTGAGGAAGCTCACTGGGATGACAGATCAGGCTACAGTGCCGAGTCAGTAAATATCTCACCGTCTGGTGAGACAGTTTATATATCTACAATGCTACGGACTGAATGACAGTCCAAGCAATTGCTGGCTGTGAAATTGTTATTCCGGAGCACATTATTATATTCAAATTTTAGGTCGTCTATCCAATCTGATATCACCAGAGACTCAGAAGACACTTCAGACGAGGGGGATGGATCAACATATAAAACAGATCAATCAGATGGTTCAGATTCAGACCACTCTGACTCTGATGAAAAAGACCAAGCAAACCTTTCAGCCACCGATTCCAGCTCAAGGTGAATCACTTAATGTAAATGTCTTACTGACTGTGTAGACGGAGTGTCCCTGGGGATGTTTCTTGACTTTGTATTTTGTGTGTTTGGTCAGAAATGGGGACTGGTGTTGCCTGTTCATTCAAATGGAGTTTTGTGAAGGCGGAACACTGACTGCTTGGATTCATGAAAATAGGAGGAGAACTAAGGAGAAAGCACTTGAGATATTTCAGCAGCTAGTCCAAGGAGTGGACTACATCCACTCAAAAAAACTAATTCACAGAGACCTGAAGGTATTGAGGACATACTGGATCTAGCCTTGCTGTGTTTACAGATGTCAAGTTTACAACTGGATGTATTATTATTTTTAAATGAGGCTATATAAATATGCAATCTTTTAGCCAGATAACATTCTGTTTGGAAGTGAAGGCATCGTGAAGATTGGAGATTTTGGTCTGGTGACCACTTTCAATGCTGGGACAGGAGAGTCAATGTACAGGACTGTCGACAAAGGAACACCCCTGTACATGAGCCCTGAGCAGGTGATTAACCGGAGTGTCTTATGAAGTTCATAGTTGCTTCATGTTAAGCATGTCCCCTGGTCCCAATATAGATACCAATGTTTTGTTCCAAACAAAGCTACAGTGGATTTCAAGAGTCTACACACATTAAATATGCTGAATGTAATTGTGTAGGGTCACATTCGGGGTATGTCATGCTCTCTTTCTGGAAGCAGAAGGTATCAGGATGCTCACGTTCTGATTTGACCAACCTGACTGACCTTCTGAAGCTGGGCATACATTACATGACAATAATCATCTTAAAATCATAGGACAACCCACGTAATCACAGTTGCCTGCATGACCTTCTCATCTTTAAGTTGACATGAGGTTGCTCACTTTGGCACCGTCAGTCCCCTGCTTGGCTTCACTTCCAATATTGAGGCCTGTAACTGTGGCTTTGGCCAAGCAGGGACAGACTAGTTACATTGTAGCTAAACTCCAGAGGATATAAGAAAATGTAACTGAATATGTCTGGTAGGCCAGAAAAATAACTGGGACCTTAAATCCTCATGTTTGTATTTACAGGAGATCAAGAAGAAATATAACGAGAGAACTGATATATTCTCTCTAGCTGTGATTTTTTTCGAGCTCTTGTGGAACATGTCCACTGAAATGGAGAAGCATGTGGTGAGAATATAACCTTTAGAATCACTGGGTTGAATTAAGGGTTGCCTAAATGCATCTTGTTGCACAATACCTGAAACTTACTAAGTGGAAAATCATAGCTTTTTTAATCACCATATTTCGGAATACCCTCCCTGAATCACTAAAACCAGTTAGAGTAACTCTGAAAGTTTGTCCCACAGGTTTTTCTGAAACTACGGAAACAGATGTGTCCTAGTGACTTCTGTGAGCAGTACGACACAGAGGTGAGGACTGGTGATGACTCTTCTCCAGTTCCTTTGTCTCTTCTCCAGTTCCTCTGTTCACAGTGAGAGTGAACAGTAAACATTAAGTTCACCAGATGAATATTTTCTTTTGCAGTGGAAACTCATCAGGAAAATGCTGTCAGAAAACCCAGCGAGCAGACCTGACACCAAACAGATTGCAGATCACCTAAGACTCCTGAGAATTAGTTTAACTGGACCCTGCCAGAGAACAGTATGAGAGGCCACAGGCCTTGTGCCCCGGTAACATACCGTGTTCTGCATTAGACGCTGTCCATGGGAGTGGGAGGTTTTCCTGCATCTAGCATTTATGTAACTATGGGACTCTTGAGACATCTCCAAGCAAGCGGATTCCTTCGTAGGCGAAGGATCACATGATCCCATCCAGAGGTGTCTTCAGTTTGCTTGACCGTTTGCTACGTATCTGTTTTTGTACAGATCATTTTTACAATCATACTTTAAAAGTTTTTCATATTCAAAAATGTCATAAACTTTGATTATTCATATCCATGCCTTATCGCAGCAATCACAAAGCCACCTTGAATGGACTTTAGGTGCGTTTGCTCCCATTCGGTGTTTGTGGTCAGGTGTGGCTTGACACTATCATAGTTAAAGGACAGTGATGTTGCTGACTGTGTTCCCCAAATCCAACCCCTCCAGAATGACCAGTTTTCAAACTGGTCATTCAGCACAGAACTGTTTCATTTGAACAAGTGAAAATGAACTGAGTGCAAATCGCCAACCTTGGGTTTGTACCTGTTCAAACAATGGTTTTAGCATGCACGCTTTCAGTTTGTTTAGAAACATTTGAGGTAAATTGACTACTTCAAAATTGCTCACGCTCATTGAGGCCGTAATATCTTTTTAAACATAATGTTTTTGTCTGTTTATCAATTGTTTTCACTTTGTTTCTACCTTGTTTCTTAGATGTGAGAACTATAAATGTTGGTGAGTACATTGAATAATTGGCAGTGCTTAATTTGTAAATTGGGAGGTCCCGGAACACATTAGGGCACGCTGGTCAACTCTCCGAGCCTGGTTCCTCTCTAGGTTTCTTTGTAAGTTTCAGACCCTTTTACACTGTTGCTGCTTGCTCCTTGGGGTTTCAGGCTGGATTTTGTAAACCACTTTGTGACAACTGCTGATGTAAAAAGGGCTTTATAAATAAATTTGACTGATTAACGTAATTTAGATTGAAATGTTGCTGTTACATACTGTAATAACTCAAACTTGTGAAATATGGCATCATATTAAACAAACACGACTTCCATCTTCTGACTGGTTTGTTGATGTCATTATAGTCCTTTTTTCTAGCCTGGCCCCAGAACAAGTGGTGCTCTGGCCAGGGGTGTAGCACAAAATTCTGGGCCCTGTACCTAGGCAGTCTCTGAGGGCCCCTCCCCTCTTTATTCAAGTTTCAAACATTTTCGAGGGCCCTTCTTCACGTTAGGGCCCTATATACTTAGTACCCCTTTTCCCCCCGGTCTGACGCCACCAGCTCTGGCCAACTACCCTACTGCTGTCATTGGCAAGCAGAACGTTTTCCATGTAGCACTGACTGGTACCCAGGCTACCTCATGATGTCATCTTTGTCTGTCCAACTTGAAAATATCAAAGTCCAGTTTAATAAAGAAACCTTTTTTGTTTCTAAATAACATGTTTTTCATTTTTTATTACAAAAAACAATACTTGTGAACAAGATAAATAATACAAATAGGAAATAACATACAAACTAAACTCCTTTGTAGATAGTTTGGCTGTGATGAAGTTCAGTCATCGTGATCTGCAGCTGTCTCTCCAGGGCAGTTAGAACACAGGTCCTCCTTATCTACAAGACACAACCAATCAAATACAGATTAGACCACAGGTCCTCCTTATCTACAAGACACAACCAATCAAATACAGATTAGACCACAGGTCCTCCTTATCTACAAGACACAACCAATCAAATACAGATTAGACCACAGGTCCTCCTTATCTACAAGACACAACCAATCAAATACAGATTAGA